>JAJHSJ010002659.1:0-100000 GCA_021015155.1 Magnolia officinalis | reverse complement strand
GATAATGTAGCTCGTTATACCCCAAAATCATATATTTTACGTCGGATAACTCATTCTAGATTGTGCGATGTGACCGATTTAAAGTCCGATGGTCTGGATCACTTCTATCGTCGACCATGCATTTTCAGATCCAGCTTTCGCGGTAGGCTAAATAAGCTCGTTTTACCCCAAAATCATATATTTTATGTCAGATAACTCATTCCGAATTGTGAGATACACCCGATTTAAGATCCGATGGTCTGGATCACTTATGTCGTTGACCGAGCCTTTTCCGATACATCTTTGGCAGTATTTCTCAAATATGTCTTCGGCAACCCGGCATAGCCAGGTTGGTTGGCTAAAGTAGCTCGTTCTACCCCAAAATCATATAATTTACGTCAAATAACTCATTCCGGATTGTGAGATACGCCCGATTTAAGGTCCGATTGTCTAGATCACTTTTGTCGTCGACTGGGCCTTTTCATATCCATCTTTGGCGGTACGGTAAAGTAGCTCATTATACCCCAAAATCATATATTTTACGTCAGATAACTCATTCCGGATTACGAGATATGCCCGATTTAAGATTGGATCCTCTGGATCAGTTCCGTCGTCGGCCGGGCCTTTTCTGATCTATCTTTGGCGGTATTTCATAAATTCGTCTTGGGCAACCCAGCGTAGCTGGGTTGGTTGGTTAAAGTAGTTCGTTCTTCCCCAAAATCATATATTTCACTTCAAATAACTCACTCTGGATTACGAGATACGCCCGATTTAAGGTCCGATGGTCTAGATCAGTTCTGTCTTAGACCGGGCCTTTTCTGATCCATCTTTGGTGGTGTTTCACAAATCCGGCTAGGGTAACCTGGCTTAACTGGGTTGGTTGGCTAAAGTAGCTCGTTCTAACCCAAAATTATATATTTTATGTCAAGTATCTCATTCCGGATTATGAGATACACCCGATTTAAGGTCCGATGGTCTGGATCACTTCTGTCGTCGACTGGGCCTTTTCTGATCCATCTTTGGCGGTAGGCTAAACAAGCTCGTTCTACCCCAAAATCATACATTTTATGTCAGATAACTCATTCCGGATTGCGAGACATGCCCGATTTAAGTTCCGATGGTCTGGATCACTTCTGTCGTCGATCGGGCCTTTTCTGATCCATCTTTGGCGGTATGCTAAACTAGCTCGTTTAACCCCAAAAACAGATATTTTACGTTAGATAACTCATTTCGGATTGCGAGATACGGTCGAATTAAGGTCCGATGGTTTAGATTACTTATGTCGTCGACCCAGACTTTTCTGATCCATCTTTGGCGATAGGCTAAGCTAACTCATTCTGCCCCAAAATCATATATTTTGCGTCAGATAACTCATTCCGGATTGCGAGATACGCCCGATTTAAGGTCCAATGGTCTAGATCACTTCTGTCGTCGACTGGGCCTTTTCTGAACTATCTTTGGCGGTAGGCTAAACTAGCTCGTTCGACCCCAAAATCAAATACTTTAAGTCAGATAAGTCATTCCGGATAGTGAGAGATGCCCGATTTAAGGTCCGATGGTCTGGATCACTTCTGTCGTTGACCGGGCCTTTTCTGATCCATCTTTGGCGGCAGGCTAAACTAGCTCGTTCTACCCCAAAATCATACATTTTACGTCAGATAACTCATTCCGGATTGCGAGATACAACTGATTTATAGTTTAATGGCTGGATCACTACTGTCGTAAACATAGCCTTTTTTGATCCATCTTTCGCGGTAGGCTAAACTAGCTCGTTCTACCCCAAAATCATATATTTTACGTCAGATAACTCATTCCGGATTGCGAGATGCGTCCGATTTAAGATCCGATGGTCTGGATCACTTCTGTCATCGACCGGGCCTTTTCTTATCTATCTTTGGCAGTATTCGGCAAATCTGTCTTGGGGAACTCGGCGTATCAGGGTTGGTTGCCTAAAGTAGCTCATTCTTCCCCAAAATCATATATTTTACCTCAAATAACTCATTCCGGATTACGAGATATGCCCGATTTAAGTTCTGATGGTATAGATCACTTCTGTCGTCGACTGGGCCTTTTCTGATCCATCTTTGGCAGTAGGCTAATGTAGCTCGTTATACCCCAAAGTCATATATTTTACGTTGGATAACTCATACTGGATTGCGCGATGCGCCCGATTTAAAGTCCGATGGTCTGGATCACTTCTATCGTCGACCGTGCATTTTCAGATCTAGCTTTCGCGGTAGGCTAAAGTAGCTCGTTCTACCCCAAAATCATATATTTTATGTCAGATAACTCATTCTGGATTGTGAGATACACCCGATTTAAGATCCGATGGTCTGGATCACTTATGTCGTTGACCGAGCCTTTTCTGATACATCTTTGGCAGTATTTTTCAAATATGTCTTTGGCAACCTGGCATAGCCAGGTTGGTTGGCTAAAGTAGCTCGTTCTACCCCAAAATCATATAATTTATGTCAAATAACTCATTCCGGATTGTGAGATACGCCCGATTTAAGGTTTGATTGTCTAGATCACTTTTGTCGTCGACTGGGCCTTTTCATATCCATCTTTGGCGGTACGGTAAAGTAGCTCATTATACCCCAAAATCATATATTTTACACCAGATAACTCATTCCGGATTACGAGATATGCCTGATTTAACATTGGATCCTCTGGATCAGTTCCGTCGTCGGCCGGGCCTTTTCTGATCTATCTTTGGCTGTATTTCATAAATCTATTCGCCTTGGACAAATTTAGATCCTACCTGATCGGATCCAATATCATTATCTATAAAGATCATGCGGCACTGAAGTACCTTCTTTCTAAGAATGATTTTAAGCCCCGCCTGATACGATGGATCCTTCTACTCCAAGAATTTGATTTGGAAATTAAAGATAAAAAAGGAGTAGAGAATGTAGTGGCCGATCACCTTTCTCGCCTTAATACCTCTGATTCCCTTGAGGCGACCCATATCAACGACATGTTCCCTGATGAACAACTGTTCAGAGTCTCCCACTCACCTTGTTTCGCTGATATTGCTAATTATCTTGCTACAGGTTCCATACCGACACAGTGGACTGCGCAAGATAAGAAAAAATTCTTCACCGAGGTGCGCAACTTTTTCTGGGATGATCCTTATTTGTTTAAATATTGCCCAGACCAGATCTTAAGGAGATGTGTGCCAGATGATGAGCATCAGAGTGTCATCTCCTTCTGTCACTCAAAGGCCTGTGGTGGACACTTTTCTGTAAAAAAGACCACGGCCAAGATTCTGCAGTGTGGCTTCTATTGGCCCACTATGTTCAGGGACACTCATGAGTTTTGTAAAGCTTGTGAGCGTTGTCAGAAATTGGGAGCATTGTCCCGTCGAAATATGATGCCCTTAAATCCCATCCTTATCATAGAAGCATTTGATTGCTGGGGCATTGATTTCATGGGACCTTTCCCCCAATCCTTTGGAAATCTGTATATTTTGCTCGCCGTAGATTATGTCACTAAATGGGTCGAAGCAATCCCGTGCCGCAACAATGACCATCGCACGGTCATTAAATTTTTAAAAGAGAACATCCTGTCGCGGTTCGGAACGCCTCGAGCCATCATTAGTGATGGGGGCTCACACTTTTGTAATAGGCCATTCGAGAGTTTAATGAAGAAATACGGTATCTCTCATAAGGTGAGCACCCCATACCACCCACAGACAAGTGGGCAAGCTGAGATTTCCAATAGGGAGATCAAACACATTTTGGAGAAAACGGTTAACCCTGACCGTAAGGACTGGTCAATCCGATTGACCGATGCCTTATGGGCTTACCGTACTGCTTTTAAAACCCCTATTGGAATGTCTCCCTTTAGACTCGTCTATGGGAAGGCTTGCCACTTACCTGTGGAGTTGGAACATAGAGCCTACTGGGCGATCAAAAATCTGAATTTCAATCTGAACAACGCTGGCTCGCTACGCAAACTTCAATTAAATGAACTTGAAGAAATCCGGAACGACGCGTACGAGAACTCGAGAATTTACAAGGACAGGATGAAGGCGTTTCATGACCAACATATTCTACGAAAATCATTCACGCCAGGTCAGAAAGTCCTTTTGTATAATTCTCGATTACATCTCTTTCCGGGTAAGCTTCGATCTCGTTGGACCGGCCCTTACATTGTTATTACTGCATATCCTCATGGGGCCGTCGAGATAAGAGATCCCGACAATGGCAAGGAATTTAAAGTAAATGGACATCGCTTAAAGCCATTTGTCGAGAAATTTGATTCAGAAGACATGTCCATGCCTCTGACTGATCCTGTTTACCAGGAATGATCTCCTAGTCTGATGGAGGTATAGGTAGGTTTATCGCTTTCATAGGACTAGGGTAATTTATTGTATTTGTCTGGCTGAAGACGGTAAACTTAGCGCTCCTGGGAGGCAGCCCAGCTTTTCATTCCATTTTCCTAGTCCAATGTTTGTGGGTAACATTACTGCAAACCTTCACGAGACTACAACTCGTCCACTAGGGGCAACCTAGGGGTTTAAAGGGTTGTTGCATACGCTAAATGCAATCGAGAGCACCTGCGAAAGTGGTATAGGTAGGATTTTTATTTTTGTTTTACTTTTGATTGGTTTTACTCTTGTGCTGACTCGCTCTCATGTTGAGATCTCTATGGAAAAGTCTCTCTCGACTCGTTACCCAGGTACTATCTTCCCATCACTTCTCATGTACTTTCGTTGTCCCATGTGCATTGCATGTTTACATCTTTTACATTGAGGACAATGTAGATTTTAGGTTGGGGGTGGGAGATTAGGTTACCTAATCAGTGTTTTCTTGGTCTTGACCAAGAATTGTGAAAATTTTTAAAATTTTTTCTAGACTTTCTAGTGAATTCGAAGTGATTTTGACGGATATCCTGGATTTAGAATTTCAAGATACGTGATGTTGGAAATTTATGACTCTTAATTTCAGTATCTGTTAAATTTCACAGTTAAGTTCAAATTGTTAATCCATGATTAGAGGTTTTAAACATTGATTGAGTCATGATTTCACAAGACACATCTCGCTTTCACATTAAAGTTTCAGTTTGATATTGAAGGATTGACTTGGTAATCATTAAGCATGAAAGGAACCATCCTGGGCAATTTTTCCATCATGATTAATAAAAAAAAGAAAATATCCGGCTACAAGATAACCGCTTGCGGAAAGGGTTGGGCGAACGAACTTCACCATAAGTTTGCTCCTTATAGGTGTAGATTCGATTCCCCACGGTTAATATTTGGAAAGTTAGGCGACTAGTTCTCACCATAGGTTTGCTCCCTATAGGTAAGGATTTGTTTCCCCTCCTAAGCACTACTATTCATGGAAAAATCAAAGGTTGTTAGAATGAAAAGTTGATCTGTGAGGCAAGTTTTGGTTTAAGTTGATTGTCCTGAGTACTCTTGTTGGTTACCAAGGATGTCATAAATTAACGAAGTGAATCTTAATGATGATAAGCAAGGTAACACTATACACCCATGGAACTCGATGTTTAGAATTTTTTCTAATTTATGGATTAATGCTTAGGACTTGATTATGAGGTTTTATCATGTACTTGAATCCGGAAGAAAGAATGCCCAATATTCATGAATCTTAGATTTCTCGTGTCTGGATCGTTTTTTTTCAAAATATCACTCGGTTTCATAGAAATTATCTTGTAATTCTCAACTTATTTTTTGCATATTTTTCTCGGGACTAGCAAAATGCTGGTTGGGGGTTGTGTTGAGGGACAAATATTGCATATCAGACCCTAGTTACTGCTTGGATTTATGAACATGATGCCGTTTAATGGCCCGCTTTAATCGTGTTTGTGATGCAGAGTGTATTTGCAAGCATGAACTGAGAAAGGGAGTTTAAATCATGGATTTAACATTCTAAAGTCACCAGAGCAAGGGACGGACTCCAGGGGACCAAGATCAAGAAATTTACACACCAGAGATCCGCAAAAATCAAGAAACTGAAGCTCAAGTGGCCTGAAACTGGTCCAGAATGCAAGATCACGGGGTTCCCACCATCCGTCCGGCTCAAGACTTCATGCATGGCCTAAGGACCATAAATTAACCGTACATGCCGAATTTCAGCCGTTAGATCCTGGTGGAAGTGGCTTAACGGACAGATTAGCCCTCAGAATCATGATTCTGGGCCCACCTGCTATTTGGATGGGCCTCATTTTCGGTCCCTACGGGTTAAATGATATGACAAAATGGATGGGTGGAGCGGATTTCTTGAAAACATCATAGTGGACCCCATTTGAGTTTGAGTGTGCATAGTGCACATGTGCACTAGCCGTGCACTGAATGACTCAAAGTCGGTCAGCGTACGCTGACCGACTCTTTCTTCTCCCATTTAAGAAAGGACGCAGCGTCCTCCCGCCGTCCACCGTTTCTGTGCGGTGGGCCCCACACATGGTCCAAACAGGTGATCTGGACCGTCCATTAGATCCCTAGGGAGCAGGGCGGGGCATTGAGGCTGGAGCACAAAGTGAGAGTTTGGATTTCTTTTATTTTTCTTCTATTTATGTTATTTCTCTTTCTATAATTTTTGATGGATTTTAGCCTGATCACCATCATGTCTGGCTAAACCTCTTAGCTAGGGCTAAGAGGTGAAGCTTGTAGTGAGATGGGAGTGTTTTCTATGCTTTTAATTTAATTTGAATTTAAGAATTGAATTTGTTATTAGTTTGATTATTAAGGAAATATTTTTAGTCTTCAATGGTCTGTTGTGACTGAAATTACAATGGGTCTGCAATGGCTTTGAGTATTTCCTTTTCCTTTTGATGTTTATGATGTCAGGAAGCCCTGTTGTTTACCATCGTCTCCTGGGCATGGTTGGGTGACGGTACCCTCCCTAACCTTCATAAACATGTTGACTGGTTGGTAATTAGTTTAATTCTGTTGTTTGCTTTGTCTCCTGGGCATGGTTTGGTGATGGAATCCATTCTAATTCATATACCTCTCATCTCTTGAAAACTATATCAACGTCAGTTCAGTTTAATTTCCATGATTTTTGAAGCAGGCATAAGATCTCCCTGATCTCTATAAGTGGATCCTCTGAATCCCTACTTTCCTACCTTTGAATTTTCTAAAGTTTTAAAGTAATATTTCACCATTATTCCCACTTATTCACTCGGTTTATATTTCATCTTATTCTAGTTCTAGTTCTACTTAGTTTCAGATAACGTACAGGTTTCAGTCCCTGTGGATTCGACCTCGGTCTTACCGAGATTATTACTACATCACATCCCAATACTTGGGGAGTGAACAACTTCTATCGTCGACCGAGCCTTTTCAGATCCGTCTTTAGTGGTAGGTTGAAGTAGTTCATTCTACCCCAAAATCATGTATTTTATTCAGATAACTCATTCTGAATTGCGAGATACGCCCGATTTAAGGTCCGACGGTCTGGATCACTTCTATTGTCGACCGGGCCATTTTTTTATCCATCTTTGGCGGTAGGCTAAAGCAGCTTGTTCTACCCCAAAATCATAAATTTTAGGACAGGTAACTTTTTCCAGATTGTGAGATACGCTCGATTTAAGGTCCGATGGTCTGGATCACTTCTATCATCGACCGGGTCATTTCGGATAAATCTTTGAAGGTATTTCGAAAATTCGGCTTGGGCAACCCTACGTAGCCAGGTTAGTTGGCTAAAATACCTCATTCTTGAGCAAAATCATATATTTTACGTCAAATAACTTATTTTAGATTGCGAGATACGCCTGATTTAAGGTCCGATGGTCTTGATCAATTCTTTCGTCAACCTGGCCTTTTCAGATCCATCTTTGGCGGTAGGCTAAAGTAGCTCGTTCTACCCTAAAATCATATATTTTACATTAGATAACTCATTTTGAATTGCGAGAGACGCTCGATTTAAGGTTTGATGGTCTGGATCACTTCTGTTGTCAACCCGGCCTTTTCTGATCCATCTTTGGCGGTTGGCTAAAGTAACACGTTCTAACCCAAAATCATATATTTTACGTCAAATACCTCATTCCGGATTACGAGATACGTACGAATTAAGGTCCAATGGTCTGTATCACTTCTGTCATCGACCGGGCCTTTTCTGATCCATCTTCAGTAGTATTTCACAAATCCTACTTAGGCAACACGGCGTAGCCGGGTTGGCTGGCTAGTGTAGCTCGTTCTACCCCGAAATCATATATTTTACGTCAAATAACACATTCCAGATTGCGAGATATGCCTGATTTAAGGTTCAATGGTCTAGATTACTTCTGTCATCGACCGGGCCTTTTTAGATCAATCTTTGGCGGTAGGCTATAGTATCTTGTTCTACTCCAAAATCAGATATTTTACTTCGGATAACTCATTCCGGATTGCGAGATATGCCCGATTTAAGCTCCGATGGTCTGGATCACTTCTGTCATCGACCGGGCCATTTTTTATCCATCTTTGGCGGTATTTCGCAAATTTGACTTAGTCAACCCGACATAGCCGGGTTGGTTAGCTAAAGTAGCTCGTTCTACCCCAAAATCATATATTTTACGTCGAATAATTCACTTCGGATTGCTAGATATGCCTAATTTGAGGTCCAATGGTCTGGATCACTTCTGTCGTCGACCTGGCCTTTTCAGATCCATCTTTGGCGGTAGGCAAAAGTAGCTCGTTCTACCCCAAAATCACATATTTTACTTCAGATAACTCATTCTGTTTTGCGAGAAAGGCCCGACTTAAAGTTCGATGGTCTAGATCACTTTTGTCATCGACCGGGCCATTTTTTATCCATCTTTGGCAGTATGCTAAAGTAGCTTGTTCTACCCCAAAATCATATATTTTACGTCAGGTAACTTATTCCGGATTGCGAGATACGCCCGATTTAAGGTCCAATGGTCTAGATCACTCCTGTCGTTGACCAGGCCATTTCTGATAAATCTTTGAAGGTATTTTGTAAATCCGGCTTGGGCAACCTGCGTAGCCGGGTTAGTTGGCTAAAGTAGCTCGTTCTTGAGAAAAATTATATATTTTACGTCAAATAACTCATTCCGGATTGCTAGATACGCCCAATTTAAGGTCCAATGGTCTGGAACACTTCTGTCGTCGACCGGGCCTTTTCATATCCATCTTTGGCGGTAGGATAAAGAAGCTCGTTATACCCTAAAATCATATATTTTACGTTAGATAACTCATTTCGAATTGCGAGATACGCCCGATTTAAGGTCCGATGGTCTGGAACCATTATGTCTTAAACCAGGCCTTTTCTGATCCAACTTTGGTGGTATTTCACAAATCCGGCTTGGGCAACCCAACATAGTTGGGTTGGTTAGCTAACGTAGCTCGTTCTACCCCAAAATCATATATTTTACGTCAAATAACTCATTCCGAATTGCGAGATACGCCTGATTTAAGGTCCAGTGGTCTAGATCACTTCTGTCGTCGACCGGGCCTTTTCAGATCCATCTTTAGCGATTGGCTAAAGTAGTTCGTTCTACCTGAAAATCATATACTTTACGTCAGTTAACTCATTCCGGATCACGAGATACGCCTGATTTAAAGTCCGATGGTCCGGATCACTTCTGTCGTCGACTGAGCCTTTTCAAATCCATCATTGGTGGTATTTTGCAAATACGGCTTGGACAACCTGGCAAAGCTGGGTTGGTTGGCTAAAGTAGCTGGTTCTACCCCAAAATCATATATTTTACGTCAGATAACTCATTTTGGATTGCGAGATAGGTCCGACTTAAAGTCCGATCGTCTGGATCGCTTCTGTCGTCGACCGAGCCATTTTTTATCCATTTTTGGCGGTAGACTAATAGCTCGTTCTACCCCAAAATCATATATTTCACGTCAAATAACTTATTCCGGATTGCGAGATACGCCCGATTTAAGCTCCGATGGTCTGGATTACTTCTATCGTTGACCGGGCCTTTTGTAATCCATCATTGGCGGTATTTCGTAAATCCGGCTTGGGCAACCCGGCATAACTGGGTTTGTCGGCTAAAGTAGCTCGTTCTTCCGTAAAAACATATATTTTACGTCAAATAACTCATTCCGGATTGCGAGATACGCTCGATTTAAGGTCCGATGGTCTGGATTACTTCTGTCGTCGACCGCGCCTTTTCAAATCCATCTTTGGCGGTAGGCTAAAGTAGATCGTTATACCCTAAAATCATATATTTTACGCAAGATAACTCATTCCGTATTGCTTGATGTGCCAGATTTAAAGTCCGATGGTCTGGATCACTTCTGTCCTCGACTGGGACTTTACTGATCCATCTTTGGCGGTAGGATAAAGTAACTCATTATACCCAAAAATCATATATTTTACGTCAGATAACTCATTTTAGATTGCGAGACACACCCAATTTAAGATCCGATGGTCTGGATCACTTTTGTCGTCGACTGTGCCTTTTCTGATCCATCTTTGGCGATAGGATAAAGTAGCTCTTTCTACCCTAAAATCATATATTTTATGTCAGATAACTCATTACGGATTGCGAGTTACGCCCGATTTAAGGTCCGATGGACTGGATCACTTCTGTCGTCGACCGGGCCTTTTCTTATCCGTCTTTTGCGGTAGGCTGAAGTAGATCGTTTTACCCCAAATCATATTTTTTACGTAAGATAACCCTTTCCGGATTGCGAGATACGCCCGATTTAAGGTCCGATGGTTTAGATCACTTCGGTCGTCGAACGGGCCTTTTCAAATCTATCTTTTGCGGTAGGTTAAAGTAGCTCATTACACCCCAAAATCTTATATTTTACACAAGATAACTTATTCCGGATTGCGAGATACACCCGATTTAAGATCCGATGGTCTGGATCACTTCTGTCGTCGACCGGGGCTTTTCTGATCCATCTTTCGCGGTATTTTGCAAATCCGTCTTGGGCAACCCTGCATAGCTGGGTAGGTTGGCTAAAGTAGCTCGTTCTTCCCCAAAATCATATATTTTACGTCAAATAACTCATTAAGGATTTCGAGATACGCCCAATTTAAGGTCTGATGGCCTAGATGACTTCTGTCGTCAACTGGGTCTTTCAGATCCATCTTTGGCGTTAGGCTAAAGTAGCTCGTTCTACCCCAAAATCATATATTTTACGTCAGATAACTCGTTCCGGATTGCCAGATACGCCCGATTTATGATCCGATCGTCTTGATCACTTCTGTCTTTGATCGGGCTTTTCTGATCCATCTTTGGCGGTATTTCGTAAATCCGTCTTTAGCTAGCCGGGTTGGTTGGCTAAAGTAGCTCGTTCTTCCCCAAAATTATATATTTTACGTAAAATAACTCATTCAGGATTGCGAGATATGCCAGATTTAAGGTCCGATGGGCTGCATCACTTTTGTCGTCGACCGGGCCTTTTCTGATCCATCTTCGGTGGTATTTCACAAATTCAGCTTGGTCAACCCGGCATAGCTGGGTTGGTTGCCTAAAGTAGCTCGTTCTACCCAAAATCATAAATTTTACGTCAAATAACTCATTCCGGATTGCGAGACACGCCCGATTTAAGGTCCGATGGTCTGGATCACTTCTGTCATCGACCGGGCCTTTTCTGATCAATCTTTGTCGGTCTTTCGCAAATCCGTCTTGGGGAACCTGGCGTAGCCGGGTTGGTTGGCTAAAGTAGCTCTTTCTACCCAAAAATCATATATTTTACGTCAGATAACTTATTCTGGATTGCGAGATACGCCCGACTTATAGTCTGATGGTCTGGATCACTTCTTTCATCGACCTAGCCTTCTCAGATCCATCTTTGGCGGTAGGCTAAAGTAGCACGTTCTACCCTAAAATCATATATTTTACGTAAAATAACTCATTCCGGATTGTGAGATATGCCCGATTTAAGGTCCGATGGTGTGCATCACTTCTGTCGTCGACCGGGCCTTTTCTGATACATCTTTGGTAGTATTTCGCAAATCCTGCTTAGGCAACACAGCTTAGCCAGGATGGCTTGCTAATGTAGTTCGTTCTACCCCACAATCGTATATTTTACGTCAAATAACACATTCCGGATTGCGAGATACGCCTGATTTAAGGTTCGATGGTCTGGATCGCTTCTGTCATCGACCGGGCGTTTTCAGATCCGTCTTTGGCGGTAGGCTTTAGTAGCTCGTTCTACTCTAAAATCATATATTTTACTTCAGATAACTCGTTCCGGATTGCGAGATACGCCCGATTTAAGCTCCGATGGTCTAGATCACTTATGTCGTTGACCGGGCCTTTTCTGATCCATCTTTGGCAGTATTTTGCAAATTCGGCTTGGTCAACTCAGCATAGCTGCGTTGGTTGTGTAAAGTAGCTCGTTCTACCCAAAATCATATATTTTACGTCAAACAACTCATTCTGGATTGCGAGACACGCCCGATTTAAGGTCCGATGGTCTGCATCACTTCTGTCGTCGACCGGGCCTTTTCTGATACATCTTTGGTAATATTTCGTAAATTCGGCTTAGGCAACATGGCGTAGCCAGGTTGGCTGGCTAATGTATCTCGTTCTACCCCAAAATCAAATATTTTACGTCAAATAACACATTCTAGATTGCGAGATACGCCTGATTTAAGGTTCAATGGTTTGGATCACTTCTGTCATCGACCGGGCCTTTTCAGATCCATCTTTGGCGGTAGGCTATAGTAGCTCGTTCTACTCCAAAATCATATATTTTACTTCAGATAACTCATTTTGGATTGTGAGATACGCCCGATTTAAGCTCCTATGGTCTGGATCACTTCTGTTGTTGACAGGGCCTTCTCTAATCCATCTTTGGCGGTATTTTGCAAATTCGGCTTAGTGAACCCGGCTATGCCGGGTTCATTGGCTAAAGTAGCTCGTTCTACCCCAAAATCATATATTTTACGTCGAATAACTCATTTCAGATTTGAGGTCCGATGGTCTGGATCACTTCTGTCGTCGACCTGGCCTTTTCAGATCCATCTTTGGCGGTAGGCGAAAGTAGCTCGTTCTACCCCAAAATCACATATTTTACGTCAAATAACTCATTCTTTATTGCGAGATACGCACGACTTAAAGTCCGATGGTCTGGATCACTTTTGTTATCGACTGGGCCATTTTTTATCCATCTTTGGCGGTAGGCTAAAGTAGCTTGTTCTACCCTAAAATCATATATTTTACATCAAGTAACTTATTCCAGATTGCAAGATACGCTCGATTTAAGGTCCAACGGTCTAGATCACTCCTGTCGTCGACCGGGCCATTTCTGATAAATCTTTGAAGGTAATTCGTAAATTCGGCTTGGGCAACCCTGCGTAGCCAGGTTAGTTGGCTAAAGTAGCTCGTTCTTCAACAAAATCATATATTTTATGTCAAATAACTCTTTCCGGATTGTGAAATACGCCCAATTTAAGGTCCGATGGTCTGGACCACTTCTGTCGTCGACCGGGCCTTTTCAGATCCATCTTTGGCGGTAGACTAAAGTAGCTCATTATACCCCAAAATCATATACTTTATGTCAGATAACTCATTTCGGATTACGAGATACGCTCGATTTAAGGTCCGATGGTCTAGAACCCTTATGTCGTCAACCTGGCCTTTTCTGATCCAACTTTGGCTGTATTTCGCAAATCTGGCTTGGCCAACCCGGCATAGCCAGGTTGGTTAGCTAATGTAGCTCGTTCTACCCCAAAATCATATATTTTACGTCAGATAACTCATTCTGGATTGCGAGATATACCCGACTTAAAGTCTGATTGTCGAGATATACCCGACTTAAAGTTCGATCGTCTAGATCGCTTCTGTCGTCGACCGGGCCATTTCTTATCCATCGTTCGCGGTAGGCTAAAGTAGCTCGTTCTACCCCAAAATCATATATTTTGACGTCAGGTAACTTATTCCACATTGCGAGATATGCCCGATTTAAGCTCCGATGGTCTGGATAACTTCTATCGTCGACCGGGCCTTTTCTGATCCATCATTGGCGGTATTTCGTAAATCTGTCTTGGGCAACCTGGCGTAACTGGGTTGGTCGGCTAAAGTAGCTTGTTCTTCCACAAATTCATATATTTTACGTCAAATAACTCATTCCGGATTGCGAGATACCCTCTATTTTAGGTCCGATGGTCTGGATCACTTCTGTCGTCGACCGGGCCTTTTCAAATCCATCTTTGGCGATAGGATAAAGTAGCTCGTTATACCCCAAAATCATATATTTTACACAAGATAACTCATTCCTGCGAGATGCGCCCGATTTAAAGTCCGATGGTCTGGATCACTTCTATCCTCGACAGGGCCTTTTCTGATCCATCTTTGGCGGTAGGCTAAAGTAGCTCGTTCTACCCTAAAATCATATATTTTACGTCAGATAACTCGTTCCGGATTGCAAGATACGTCTGATTTATGATCCGATCGATTGGGTCACTTCTGTCGTCGACTGGGCCTTTTCTAATCCATCTTTAGCGGTAGGCTAAAGTAGCTCGTTCTACCCCAAAATCATATATTTTACGTTAGATAACTTGTTCCGGATTGCGAGATACGCCCGATTTATGATCCAATAGTCTGGATCACTTCTGTCGTCGACCGGACATTTTCTGATCCATCTTTGGCGGTATTTCGTATATTCGTCTTAGGCAACCAAGCGTGACCGGGTTGGTTGGCTAAAGTAGCTCGTTCTTCCCCAAAATCATATATTTTATGTCAAATAACTCATTCTGGATTGCGAGATACGCCCGATTTAAGGTCCGATGGGCTGGATCACTTCTGTCGTTTACCGGGCCTTTTCTGATCCATCTTTGGTGGTATTTCGTAAATTTGGCTTGATCAACTCGAGATAGCTGGGTTGGCTAGCTAAAGTAGCTCGTTCTACCCAAAATCATATATTTTACGTCAAATAACTCATTCCGGATTGCGAGACACGCCCAATTTAAGGTCCGATGGTCTAGATCACTTCTGTTGTCGACCGGGCCTTTTCTGATCAATCTCTGGCGGTCTTTGGCAAATCCGGCTTGGGGAACCTGGCGTAGCCAGGTTGGTTAGCTAAAGTAGCTCTTTCTACCCCAAAATCATATATTTTACGTCAGATTACTCTTTCTAGATTGCGAGATACGACCGACTTAAAGTCCGATGGTCTGGATCACTTCTTTCATCGACCTGGCCTTTTCAGATCCATCTTTGGCGGTAGGCTAAAGTAGCTCGTTCTATCCCAAAATCATATATATTGCGTCAGATAACTCATTCCGGATTGCGAGAGACGCCCGATTTAAGGTCAGATGGTCTGGATCACTTCTCTAGCCGATGGGGCCTTTTCTGATCCAACTTTGGCGGTAGGCTAAAGTAGATCGTTCTACCCCAAAATCATATATTTTACGTCAGATAACTCGTTTCGGATTGCGAGATACGCCCAATTTATGATCCGATCGTCTAGATCACTTATGTCGTCGACCGGGCCTTTTCTGATCCATCTTTGCCGGTATTTCATAAATTCGTCTTGGGCAACCCAGCGTAAGCGGGTTGGTTGGCTAAAGTAGCTCGTTTTTCCCCAAAATCATATATTTTACGTCAAATAACTCATTCCAGATTGCGAGATACGCCTGATTTAAGGTCCGATAGGCTGGATCACTTCTGTCGTCGACCGGGCCTTTTCTGATCCATCTTTAGAGGTATTTCGCAAATTCGGTTTGATCAACCCGGCATATCTGGGTTAGCTAGCTAAAGTAGCTCGTTCTACCCAAAATCATATATTTTATGTCAATTAACTCATTTCTGATTGCTAGACATGCCCAATTTAAGGTCCGATAGTCTGGATCACTTCTGTCGTCGACCGGGCCTTTTCTGATCAATCTCTGGCGGTCTTTGGCAAATCCGGCTCACCAGGTTGGTTGGCTAAAGTAGCTCTTTCTACCCCAAAATCCTATATTTTACGTCAAATTACTCTTTCTAGATTGCGAGATACGCCCGACTTAAAGTCGGATGGTCTGGATCACTTCTTTCATCGACCTAGCCTTTTCAGATCCATCTTTGGCAGAAGGCTAAAGTAGCTCGTTCTACCCCAAAATCATATATATTACGTCAGATAACTCATTCCGGATTGCGAGAGACGCCCGATTTAAGGTCAAATGGTCTAGAACACTTCTCTCGTCGACCGGGCCTTTTCTGATCCATCTTTGGCAGTAAGTTAAAGTAGTTCATTCTACCCCAAAATCATATATTTTATGTTAGATAACTCATTCTGGATTACGAGACGCTCCCGATTTAAATTTCGATGGTCTACATCACTTCCGCCATCGACCGAGCCTTTTCTGATCCATCTTTGGTAGTATTTCACAATTTCGATTTGGGCAACATGGTGTAGCGGGGTTGGCTGGCTATTGTAGCTCTTTCTACCCCAAAATCATATATTTTACGTCAAATAACACATTTCGGATTGCGAGATACGCCTGATTTAAGGTTCGATGGTCTGGATCACTTCTGTCATCCACCAGGCCTTTTTAGATCCATCTTTGGCGGTAGGCTGCAATAGGTCGTTCTACTCCAAAATCATATATTTTACTTTAGATAACTCATTCCGGATTGTGAGATACGCCCGATTTAAGCTCCGATGGTCTGGATCACTTCTGTCGTCGACCGGGCCTTTTCTAGTCCATCTTTGGCGGTATTTCGCAAATTCGGCTTGGTCAACCCGGCATAGCTGGGTTGGTTGGCTAAAGTAGCTCGTTCTACCCAAAACCATATATTTTAGATCAAATAACTCATTCCAGATTGCAAGATATACCCGATTTGAGGTCCAATGGTCTAGATCACTTCTGTCATTGACCTATCCTTATCAGATTCTTCTTTGGCGGTAGGCTAAAGTAGTTCGTTGTACCCCAAAATCACATATTTTACGTCAGATAACTGATTCTGTATTGCGAGATACGCCCGACTTAAAGTCCGATGGTCTGGATCAGTTCTGTCGTCGATCGGTCCATTTTTTATCTGTCTTTGGCAGTAAGCTAAAGTAGCTTGTTCTACCCCAAAATCATATATTTTACATCAGGAAACTTACTCCAGATTGCGAGATATGCCCGATTTAAGGTCCAGTGGTTTGGATCATTTCTGTCGTCGACCGGGCCATTTTTGATAAATCTTTGAAGGTATTTCGTAAATCCGACTTGGGCAACCCTACGTAGTCGGGTAATTTGGCTAAAGTAGCTCATTCTTGAGCAAAATCATATATTTTCCGTCAAATAACTCAATCCGGATTGCGAGATATGCTCGATTTAAGGTCCGATGGTCTGGATCACTTCTGTAGTCGACCAGGCCTTTTCAGATCCATCTTTGGCGGTAGGCTAAAGTAGCTCGTTATACCCCAAAATTATTTATTTTACGTAAGATAACTCATTTCAGATTGCGAGACACGCCCGATTTAAGATCCGATGGTCTGGTTCACTTCTGTCGTCGACCGGGCCTTTACTGATCCATCTTTGGCGATAGGATAAAGTAGCTCGTTATACCCCCAAAATCATATATTTTACGTCAGATAACTCATTTCATATTGCGAGACACGCCCGATTTAAGATCCGATGGTCTGGTTCACTTCTGTCGTCGATCGGGCCTTTTCTGATCCATCTTTGGCGATAGGCTAAAGTAGTTCTTTCTACCCCAAAATCATATATTTTACGTCAGATAACTCATTCCGGATTGCGAGATACACACGATTTAAGGTCTGATGGGCTCGATCACTTCTGTCGCCCACCGGGCCTTTTGGAATCCATCTTTGGCAGTAAGCTGAAGTAGCTCGTTTTACCCCAAAATCATATATTTTACGTTAGATACCTCATTCCGGAATGCAAGATACGCTCGATTTAAGATCCTATGGTATGGATCACTTCTGTCGTCGACCGAACCTTTTCTGATTCGTCTTTCGCGGTATTTCGCAAATCCGTCTTGGGCAACCCGGCGTAGCTGGGTTGGTTAGCTAAAGTAGCTCATTCTTCCCCAAAATCATATATTTTACGTCAAATAACTCATTTCGGATTTCGAGATACACCCGATTTAAGGTTTGATGGTCTGGCTCACTTTTGTCGTCGACTGGGCCTTTTCAGATCCATCTTTGGCGGTAGGCTAAAGTAGCTCGTTATACCCTGAAATCATATATTTTACATCAGATAACTCATTCTGGATTGCAAGACAAGCCCGATTTAAGATCTAATGGTCTGGATCACTTCTGTCGTCGATCGGGACTTTTCTGATCCATCTCGGCGGTAGGCTAAAGTAGCTCGTTCTACCCCAAAATCATATATTTTACATTAGATAATTCATTCCGGATTGCGAGATACGCCCGATTTAAGATCCAATCGTCTAGATCACTTCTGTCGTCGAACGGGCCATTTCTGATCCATCTTTGGCGGTATTTCATAAATCCATCTTGGGTAGCCCCACGTAGCCGGGTTGGTTGGCTAAAGCAGCTCGTTCTTCCCCAAAATCATATATTTTACGTCGAATAACTCATTTTGGATTGCGAGATATGCCCAATTTGAGGTCCGATGGTCTGGATCACTTCAGTCGTCGACTTGGTCTTTTCAGATCCATCTTAGGCGGTATTTCGCAAATCCGACCTGGGGAACCCAGCATATCCGGGTTGGTTGGATAAAGTAGCTCTTTCTAATCCAAAATCATATATTTTACGTCAGATAACTCATTCTGGATTGCGAGATACGCCCGACTTAAAGTCCGATGGTTTGGATCATTTCTGTCGTCGACCGGGCCGTTTTTTATCCATCTTTGGTGGTAGGCTAAAGTAGCTTGTTCTACCCCAAAATCATATATTTTACGTCGGCTAACTTATTCTTGAATGCGAGATACACCCGATTTAAGGTCCGATGGTCTGGATCACCTCTATCGTCGACCGGGACATTTCCGATAAATTTTTGAAGGTATTTCGTAAATCCAGCTTGGGCAACCCTGCCTAGCCAGGTTAGTTGGCTAAAGTAGCTCGTTCTTGAGAAAAATCATATATTTTACGTCAAATAACTCATTCCAGATTGCGAGATATGCCCGATTTAAGGTCCGATGGTCTGGATCAGTTCTTTCATCGACCTTGCCTTTTCAGAGCCATCTTTGGCGGTAGGCTAAAGTAGCTCGTTCTACCCCAAACTCATATATTTTATGTCAGATAACTCATTCCGGATTGCGAGAAACGTCCAATTTAAGGTCCGACAGTCTGGATCACTTCTGTCGTCGACCAGGCCTTTTCTGATCCATCTTTGGCGGTAGCTAAAGTAGCTCGTTCTACCCCAAATATATTTTACGTTAGATAACAAATTCCGGATTGCGAGATACGCCCGATTTAAGGTCCGATGGTCTGCATCACTTCTGTCGTCGACCAGGCCTTTTCTGATTCATCTTTTGTAGTATTTCGCAATTCCGGCTTGGGTAACAAGGTGTAGCCGGATTGGCTAGCTAATGTAGCTCGTTCTACCCCAAATTAATATATTTTACGTCAAATAACACATTACGAATTGCGAGATATGCCTGATTTAAGGTTCGATGGTCTGGATCACTTCTGTCATCGACCGAGCCTTTTCAAATCCATCTTTGGCGGTAGGCTGTAGTAGCTCGTTCTACTCCAAAATCATATATTTTACTTCAGATAACTCATTCCGGGTTGGTTGGCTAAAGTAACTCGTTCTACCCAAAATCATATATTTTATGTCAAATAACTCATTCCGGATTGCGAGACCCGCCCGATTTAATGTCTGATAATCTGAATCACTTCTGTCGTCGACTGGGCCTTTTTTGATCCATCTTTGGCAGGTTTTCGCAAATCCGGCTTGAGGTTCGATGGTCTGGATCACTTCTGTCATCGACCTGGCCTTATCAGATCCATCTTTGGCGGTAGGCTAAAGAGGCTCGTTCTACCCCAAAATCATTTATTTTATGTCAAATAACTCATTACGGATTGCGAGATATGCCCGATTTAAAGTCCGATGGTCTGGATCACTTCTGTCGTCGACCGGGCCATTTTTTATCCATCTTTGGCTGTAGGCTAAAGTAGCTAGTTCTACCCCAAAATCATATATTTTACATCAGGTAACTTTTTCCAGAGTGCGAGATACGCCCGATTAAAGGTCCAATGGTGTGGATCACTTCTGTTGTCGACCTGGCCATTTCTAATAAATCGTTGATGGTATTTCGTAAATCCGGCTTGGGTAACCCTGTGTAACCGGGTTAGTTGTATAAAGTAGCTCGTTCTTGAGCAAAATCATATATTTTACGTCAAATAACTCATTCCGGATTGCGAGATGTGCTCGATTTAAGGTCAGATGGTCTGGATCACTTCTGTCATCGACCGGGCCTTTTCAGATCTATTTTCGGGTGGTAGACTAAAGTAGATCGTTATACCCTAAAATCATATATTTTATGCAAGATAACTCATTTTGTATTGCGAGATACGCCCGATTTAAAGTCCGATGGTCTGGATCACTTCTGTCCTCGACCGGGCCTTTACTGATCCATCTTTGGCGGTAGGATGAAGTAGCTCGTTGTAACCCAAAATCATATATTTTACGTAAGATAACTCATTTCAGATTGCAAGACACGCCCGATTTAAGATCCGATGGTCTAGATCACTTCTGTCGTCGACCTGGCCTTTTCTGATCCATCTTTGGCGGTAGGTTAAAGTAGCTCTTTCTACCCCCAAAATCATATATTTTGCGTCAGATAACTCATTCCGGATTGCGAGATATGCCCAATTTAAGGTCCAATGGTCTGCATCACTTTTGTCGTCGACCGGGCCTTTTCTGATCCATCTTTGGTAGTATTTCGCAAATCCAGCTTGGGCAACATGGCGTAGCCTAGTTGGCTGGCTAATGTAGCTCGTTCTACCCCAAAATCATATATTTTATGACAAATAACACATTCGGGATTGCGAGATACGCCTGATTTAAGGTTCAATGGTCTGGATAACTTCTGTCATCGACCGGGCCTTTTCATATCCATCATTGGCGGTAGGCTGTAGTAGCTCATTCTACTCTAAAATCATATATTTTACTTCAGATAACTCATTCTGGATTGCGAGATACGCCCGATTTAAGCTCCGATGGTCTGGATCACTTATGTCGTCGACCGGGCCTTTTCTGATCCATCTTTGGCAGTATTTTGCAAATTCAGCTTGGACAACCCGGCATAGCTGCGTTGGTTGGCTAAAGTAGCTCGTTCTACCAAAAATCATATATTTTACGTTAAATAACTTATTCTGGATTGCGAGACACGCTCGATTTAAGCTCCGATGGTCTGGATCACTTATGTCACCGACCGGGCCTTTTCTGATCCATCTTTCGCGGTATTTTGCAAATTCGGCTTAGACAACTTGGCATAGCTGCGTTGGTTGGCTAAAGTAGCTCGTTCTAACCCAAAGTCATATATTTTACTACGTCAGATAACTCATTTTGGATTGCGAGATACGCCCGACTTAAAGTCCGATGGTCCGGATCACTTCTGTCGTCGACCGGGCCATTTTTTATCCATCTTTGGCGGTAGGCTAAAGTACGTTGTTCTACCCTGAAATGATATATTTTACGTCAGGTAAATTATTCCAGATTGCGAGATACGCCCGATTTATGGTCCGATGGTCTGGATCACTTCTGTCGTCGACCGGGCCATTTCTGATAAACCTTTGAAGGTATTTCGTAAATCCAGCTTGGGTAACCCTGCGTAGCCGGGTTAGTTGGCTAAGGTAGCTCGTTCTTGACAAAAATCATATATTTAACATCAAATAACACATTCCGGATTGCGAGATACGCCCGATTTAAGGTCCGATGTTCTGGATCACTTCTTTCATCGACCTAGCCTTTTCAGATCCATCTTTGGCGGTAGGCTAAAGTAGCTCGTTCTACCCCAAAATCATATATTTTACGTTAGATAACTCATTCAGATTGCGAGAGACGCCCGATTTAAAGTCTGATGGTCTGGATCATTTCTGTCGTCGACCGGGCCGTTTTCTATCCATCTTTGGCGGTAGGCTAAAGTAGCTTGTTCTACCCCAAAATCATATATTTTACATCAGGTAACTTATTTCAGATTGCGAGATACGCCCGATTTAAGGTCCAATGTTCTGGATCACTTCTGTCATCGACCAGGCCATTTCTAATAAATCTTTGAAGGTATTTCGTAAATTCGGCTTGTGCAACCTTGCGTAGCCGAGTTAGTTGGTTAAAGTAGCTCGTTCTTGAACAAAATCATATATTTTACGTCAAATAACTCATTCAGGATTTCGAGATACGTCCGATTTAAGGTCCGATGGTCTGGATCACTTCTGTCGTCGACCGGGCCTTTTCAGATCCATCTTTAGCGGTTGGCCAAAGTAGCTCGTTCTACCCGAAAATCATATATTTTATGTCAGAAAACTCATTTCGGATTGCGAGATATGCCCGATTTAAGGTCCGATAGTCTAGAACACTTATGTCGTGAACCGGACCTTTTCTGATCCAACTTTGGCGGTATTTCACAAATCTGGCTTGGGCAACTCGGCATATCCGGGTTGGTTAGCTAATGTAGCTCATTCTACCCCAAAATTAGATATATTTTACGTCAAATAAGTCATTCCGGATTGCGAGATACGCCTGATTTAAGGTCCGATGGTCTAGATCACTTCTGTCATCGACCAGGCCTTTTCAGATCCATCTTTGGCGGTTGGCTAAAGTAGCTCGTTCTACCCGAAAATCATATATTTTATGTCAGATAATTCATTCCGGATTGCGAGATACTCCCGATTTAATGTCCGATCGTCTGGATCACTTCTATCGTCGACCGGGCCTTTTCTAATCCATCTTTGTCGTTATTTTGTAAATACGGCTTGGGCAACCTGGCAAAGCCAGATTATTTGGCTAAAGTAGTTCGTTCTACCCCAAAATCATATATTTTACGTCAGATAACTCATTCTGGATAGCGAGATATGCCCGACTTAAAGTCTAATCGTCTGGATCGCTTCTGTCGTCGAACGGGCCATTTTTTATCCGTCTTTGGCAGTTGGCTTAAGTAGCTCGTTCTACCCTAAAATCATATATTTTACGTCAGGTAACTTATTCCAAATTGGGAGATACGCCCTATTTAATCTCCGATGGTCTGGATCACTTCTGTCATCGACCGGGCCTTTTCTGATTCATCTTTGGCGGTATTTTGTTAATCCGGCTTGGGCAACGCGATGTAACTTGGTTGGTCGGCTTAAGTAGCTCGTTCTACCACAAAATCATATATTTTACGTCAAATAACTCATTCTTGATTGCGAGATACGTCCAATTTAAGGTACGATGCTCTAGATCACTTCTGTCGTTGACTGGACCTTTTCAGATCCATCTTTGGCGGTAGGATAAAGTAGCTCGTTCTACCCTAAAATCATATATTTTATTTCAAATAACTCATTTCATATTGCGAGACACGCCCGATTTAAGATCCGTTGGTCTAGATCACTTTTGTCGTCGACTGGACCTTTTCTGATCCATCTTCGGCGGTAGGCTAAAGTAGCTCGTTCTACCCAAAATCATATATTTTACTTTAAATAACTCATTCCGGATTGCGAGATATACCCGATTTGAGGTCCGATGGTTTGGATCACTTGTGTCGTCGACCTGGCCTTATCAAATCCATCTTTGGCAGTAGGCTAAAGTAGCTCGTTCTACCCTAAAATCACATATTTTACGTCAGTTAAGTCATTCTGTATTACGAGATATGCCTGACTTAAAGTCCGATGGTCTGGATCACTTCTGTCATCGACCGGGCCGTTTTCTATCCATCTTTGGCAGTAGGATAAAGTAACTTGTTCTACCCCAAAATCATATATTTTACATCAGGTAACTTATTCCAGATTACGAGATACGCTCAATTTAGGTCCAATGTTTTGGAACACTTCTGTCGTCGACCGGGCCATTTCTGATAAATCTTTGAAGGTATTTTGTAAATCCGGCTTAGGCAACCCTACGTAGCCGGGTTAGTTGGCCAAAGTAGCACGTTCTTGATCAAAATCATATATTTTACGTCCAATAACTCATTCCAGATTGCAAGATACGCCCGATTTAAGGTCCAATGGTCTAGATCACTTCTGTCGTCGACCGGGCCTTTTTAGATCCATCTTCAGCGGTAGGCTAAAGTAGCTCATTATACCCCCAAATCATATATTTTACTTCAGATAAGTCATTTTGGATTGCGAGATATGCCCGATTTAAGGTCCAATGGTCTGGAACACTTATGTCGTCAACCGGGCCTTTTCTGATCTAACTTTGGCGGTATTTCACAAATCTGGCTTGGACAACTCGGCATAGCCGGGTTGGTTAGTTAATGTCGCTCATTCTACCCCAAAATCATATATTTTACATCAAATAACTCATTCCGGATCACGAGATACGCCTGATTTAATGTCCGATGGTCTAGATCACTTCTGTCATCGACCAGGCCTTTTCAGATCCATCTTTAGCGGTTGGCTAAAGTAGCTCGTTCTACCCGAAAATCATATATTCTACGTCAGATAATTCATTCCGGATTGCAAGATACGCGCGATTTAAAGTCCGATGGTCTAGATCACTTCTGTCGTCGACAGGGCCTTTTGCTAATCCATCTTTGTCGTTATTTTGCAAATACGGCTTGGGCAACCATGCAAAGCCGAGTTAGTTGGCTAAAGTAGCTCGTTCTACCCCAAAATCTTATATTTTACATCAGATAACTCATTCTGGGTTACGAGATATACCCGACTTATAGTCCGATCGTCTAGATCGCTTCTGACGTCGACCGGACCGTTTTTTATCCATCTTTGACGGTAGGCTAAAGTAGCTCGTTCTACCCCAAAATCATATATTTTACCTCAGGTAACTTATTCCGGATTGCGAGATACGCCCGATTTAAGCTCCGATGGTCTAGATCTCTTCTGTCGTCGACCGGGCCTTTTCTGATCCATCTTTCGCGGTATCTTATAAATTCGGCTTGGGCAACTCCTCATAACTAGGTTGGTCAGCTTAAGTAGCTCATTCTTCCGCAAAATCATATATTTTACGTCAAATAACTTATTCTGGATTGTGAGATACGCCCGATTTAAGGTCTGATGGTCTGGATCACTTCTGTCGTCGACTGAGCCTTTTCAGATCCATCTTTGGCGGTAGGCTATAGTAGCTAGTTATACCCCAAAATCATATATTTTACGCAGATATTTCATTCAATATTGCGAGATACGCCCGATTTAAAGTTCGATGGTCTGTATCACTTTTGTCCCCGACCGCGCTTTTTCTGATCCATCTTTGGCAGTTGGATAAAGTAGCTCGTTATACCCCAAAATCATATATTTTACGTCAGATAACTCATTTCAGATTGCGAGACATGCCCGATTTAAGATTCGATGGTTTGGATCACTTCTGTCGTCGACCGGTCCTTTTCTGCTCCATCTTTGGCGGTAGGCTAAAGTAGCTCTTTCTACCCCAAAATCATATATTTTATGTCAGATAACTCATTACGGATTACGAGATATGCCCGATTTAAGGACCGATGGTCTGGATGACTTCTGTCGTTGACTGGGACTTTTCGAATCCATCTTTGGCGGTAGGCTGAAATAGTTCGTTCTACCCCAAAATCATATATTTTACTTAAGATAACTTATTCCGGATTGTGAGACACGCCCGATTTAAGATCCGATGGTCTGGATCACTTCTGTTGCCAACCAGGCCTTTTCTGATCCATCTTTGGCGGTAGGCTAAAGTAGCTCGTTCTACCCTAAAATCATATATTTTACATCAGATAACTCATTTTAGATTGCGAGATATGCCCGATTTAACGTCCGATGGTCTGGATCACTTCTGTCATCAACAGTGCCCTTTCTTATCCATCTTTGGCGGTAGGCTAAGGTAGCTTGTTCTACCCCAAAATCATATATTATATGTCAGGTAACTTATTCCGGATTGAAAGATACTCCCGATTTAAGGTCTGATGGTCTAGATCACTTCTGTCGTCGACCGTGCCATTTCTGATCCATCTTTGGCTGTATATCGTAAATCCGGCTTGGGCAACCCGGCATAGCCGGTTTGTTTGGCTAAAGTAGCTCTTTCTACCTGAAAATCATATATTTTACGTCAGATAACTCATTCCAGATTGTGAGATACGCCCGATTTAAGGTATGATGGTCTAGATCACTACTGTCGTCGACCTGGCCTTTTCAGATCCATCTTTGGCGGTAGGCTAAACTAGCTCGTTCTACCACAAAATCATATATTTTACGTCAAATGACTCATTCTGGATTGCGAGATAGGCTCGATTTAAGGTTCGATGGTCTGGATCTCTTCTGTCGTCGACCAGGCCTTTTCTGATCCATCTTTATCGGTATTTCGCAAATCTGGCTTCTGTAACAGGGCATAGCCGGTTTGGTTGGCTAAAGTAGCTTGTTCTACCCTAAAATCATATATTTTATGTCAAATAACTCATTACGGATTGCGAGATACGCCCGATTTAAGGTTAGATGGTTTAGATCACTTCTGTCTTCGACCAGGACTTTTCAAATCCATCTTTGGCGGTAGGCTAAACTAGCTCGTTCTACACCAAAATAACATATTTTACGTTAGATAAGTCATTCCGGATTGTGATACATGCCCGATTTAAGGTACGATGGCCTGGATCACTTCTGTCGTCGATCGGGCCTTTTATGATCCATCTTTGGCGGTAGGCTAAAGTAGCTCGTTCTACCCCAAAATTATATATTTTACGTCAGATAACTCATTTCGGATTGCGAGATACGCCCGATTTAAGGTCCGATGGTCCTCATCAATTCTGTCGTCGACCGAGCCTTTTCTAATCCACCTTTGGTGGTATTTCACAATTCCGGCATGGGCAACCCGGCTTAGCCGGGTTGGTTGGCTAAAGTAGCTCGTTCTACCCGAAAATCATATATTTTACGTCAAATAACTCATTCCGGATTCGACATACGCCCGATTTAAGGTCCGATGGTCTAGATTACTTCTATCGTTGACCGGGCCTTTTCCGATCCATCTTTGGTAGTATTTCGCAAATCCAGTTTGAGCAACCCGAGGTAGCCTAGTTGCTTGGTTAATGTAGCTCGTTGTACCCCAAAATCATATATTTTACGTCAAATAACTCATTATGTATTGCGAGATACGCTTGATTTAAGGTTCGATGGTCTGGATCAGTTCTGTCATCGACCGAGCCTTTTCAGATCCACCTTTGGCAGTAGGCTGAAGTAGCTCATATATTTTACTTCAGATAACTCATTCCAGATTGCGAGATACGCCCGATTTAAGGTCCGATGGTCTGGGTCACTTCTGTCGTCGACCAGGCCTTTTCTGATCCATCTTTGGCGATAGGCTAAAGTACCTCGTTCTACCCCAAAATCATATATTTTACGTCAGATAACTCATTCCGGATTGACAGATATGCCTGATTTAAGGTCCGATGGACTGGATCACTTGTGTTGTCAACGGAGCCTTTTCTGATTCATCTTTGGCGGTTGGCTGAAGTAGCTCGTTCCACCCCAAAATCATATATTTTATGTCAAATAACTCATTCTGGATTGCAAGATACACTTGATTTAAGGTTTGATGGTCTGGATCACTTTTGTCGACGACCGGGCCTTTTCTAATCCATCTTTGGCGGTATTTCGTAAATCCGGCTTGTGCAACCAAGCGTAGCCAGGTTGGTTGGCTACAGTAGCTCGTTCTACCACAAAATCAAATATTTTACGTCAAATAACTCATTCCGGATTGCGAGATACGCCCGATTTTAGGTCTGATGGTCTGGATCACTTCTGTCGTCGACCGGGCCTTTTCAGATCCATCTTTGGCGGTAGGCTAAAGTAGCTTATTCTACACTAAAATCATATATTTTATGTTAGATAACTCATTTCAGATTGCGAGATATGCCCGATTTAAAGTCCGATGGTCTAGATCACTTTTGTCGACGACCGGGCCGTTTCTGATCCATCTTTGCTGATAGGCAAAAGTAGCTTGTTCTACCCCAAAATCATATATTTTACGTCAGGTAACTTATTTCGGATTCTAAGATACGACCGATTTAAGGTCTGATGGTCTGGATCACTTCTGTCATTGACCGTGCCATTTCTGATCCATCTTTTGCGGTATTTCGTAAATCCGAATTAGGCAACCCGTCGTAGCCAAGTTGGTTGGCTATAGTAGCTCGTTCTTCCGTAAAATCATATATTTTACGTCAAATAACTCATTCCGGATTGCCATATACGTCCGATTTAAGGTCCGATGGTCTGGATCACTTCTGTCGTCGACCTGAACTTTTCAGATCCATCTTTGGCGGTATGATAAAGTAGCCCGCTATACCCCCAAATCATATATTTTACGTCAGATAACTCATTCCGGATTGCAAGATACGCCTGATTTAAAGTCCGATGCTTTGGATCACTTCTGTCGTTGACCCGGCTATTTCTAATCCATCTTTGGTTGTTGGCTAAAGTAGCTCGTTCTACCCCAAAATCGGATCTTTGGTTGATTTTAGGGTAGAACGAGCTAGTTTAGCCTACCGCTAAAGATGGATTAAAAAAGGCCCGGTCGACGACATAAGTGATCTATACCATCGAACCTTAAATCGGGTGTATCTCATAATCCGGAATGAGTTATCTTTCGTAAAATTTTTGATTTTGGGGTAGAACGAGCTACTTTCGCCAACCAACCACGCTACGCTGGGTTACCGACGCAGGATTTGCGAATATCCGCCAAAGATGGATTAAAAAAGGACTGGTGAACGATAAAAGTGATCCAAACCATCGGACCTTAAATCGGGCGTGTCTCGCACTGTAGAATGAGTTATCTAACGTAAAATATATGATTTTGGGGTAGAACGAGCTAGTTTAGCCTACTGCCAAAGATGGATCAGCAAAGGCCCGGTCGACGACAGAAGTGATCTAGACCATTGGACCTTAAATCGGGCGTATCTTGCAATTTGGAATGAGTTATCTGATGTAAAATATATGATTTTGAGTTAGAACGGGCTACTTTAGCCAACCAACCCCTCTACGCCGGGTTTCTAATGCAGGATTTGGGAAATACTGCGAAAGATGGATTAAAAAAGGCCCGGACAACGACAGAAGTGATCCAAACCAACGGAACTTAAATTGAGCGTGTCTCGCATTATGGAATGAGTTATCCTACGTAAAATATATGACTTTGGGGTAGAACAAGCTACTTTAGCCTACTGCCAAAGAAGGATCAGAAAAGGCCCAATCGACGACATAAGTGATCTAGACCATCGGACCTTAAATCGGGCGTATCTCGCAATCCGAAATGAGTTATCAGACGTAAAATACATGATTTTGGGGTAAAATGATCTAGTTTAGCCAACCAACCCCGCTACGCCGGGTTACCCACGCCGGATTTGAAAAATACGGCCAAAGATGGATTAAAAAAGGCCCGGTCAACGACAGAAGTGATCCAAACCATCGGACCTTAAATCGGGCGTATCTCTCAATCCGGAATGAGTTACCTGACGTAAAATATATGATTTTGGGGTAAAAGGAGCTACCTTAGCCTACCGCCACATATAGATCAGAAAAGGCCCGGTCGACGATAGAAGTGATCTAGACCAATGGACCTTAAATCGGGCGTATCTCTAAATCTGAAATGAGTAATCTTACGAAAAATATATGATTTTGGGGTATAACGAGCTACTTTAGCCAACCAACCCAACTACGCCGGGTTACCGAAGCCGGATTTGTGAAAATCAGCCAAAGATGGATTAAAAAAAGGACCGGTGAACGACAGAAGTGTTCCAAACTATCATACCTTAAATTAGGCGTATCTCGCAATCCGGAATTAGTTATCTGACATAAAATATATGATTTTGGGGTAGAACGAGCTAGTTTAGCCAACCAAACTCGCTACGCCGAGGTACCCATGCCGGATTTGCAAAATCGTCTGTATCTCGCAATCTTGAAGATTTACCTGACCTAAAATATATGATTTTGGGGTAGAACTAGCTACTTTAGCCTACCGCCAAAGATGGATCAGAAAAGGCACGGTCGACGACGGAAGTGTTCTAGACTATCGGACCTTAAATCGGGCGTATCTCGCAATCCGAAACGAGTTAGCTGACGTAAAATATATGATTTTGGGGTAGAACGAGCTAGTTTAGCCTATCGCCAAGGATGGATCAGAAAGGCCTGGTCGACGATAGAAGTGATCTAGACCATCGGACCTTAAATTGGGCTTATCGTGCAATCCGAAATGAGTTATCTTACGTAAAATATATGGTTTTAAGGTAGAACGAGCTAATTTAGCCAACCAACCCAGCTATACCGGGTTACCGTTGCCGGATTTGCGAATATCCGTCAAAGATGGATTAAAAAGGACCGGTGAACGACAGAAGTGATCGAGACCATCGGACCTTAAATCGGGAGTATCTCGCAATCCGGAATTAGTTATCTGATATAAAATATATGATTTTGGAGTAGAACGAGCTAGTTTAGCCAACCAAACCCACTACGCCGGGCTGCCCGTGTCGAATTTGCGAAATACGGCCAAAGATGGATTAAAAAAGGCTCAGTCAACGACAGAAGTGCTCCACACCATCGGACCTTAAATCGGGTGTATCTCGCAATCCAGAATTAGTTATCTGACGTAAAATATATGATTTTGGAGTAGAACAAGCTAATTTTGCCTACCGCCAAAGATGGATCAGAAAAGGTCCAATCGACGACAGAAGTGTTCTAAACCATCGGACCTTAAATCGGTCATATCTCGCAATCAGGAACGAGTTATCTGACGTAAAATATATGATTTTGGGGTAGAACGAACTAGTTTAGCCAACCAAACCTGCTATGCCGGGTTACCCCTGCTGAATTTTAGAAATACGGCTAAAGATGGATTAAAAGAGGCCCGGTCAGCGACAAAAGTGATCCAGATCATCGGACCTTAAATCGGGCGTATCTCGCAATCCGGAATGTGTTACCTGACGTAAAATATATGATTTTAGGGTAGAACGAGCTACTTTAGCCAACCAAACGTGTTACGTCGTGTTACCCATGCCGGATTTATGAAATGCAGCCAAAGATGGATTAAAAAGGCTCAGTCAACGACAGAAGTTATCCAAACCATCGGACCTTAAATCGGGCGTATCTCATAATCCGGAACGAGTTATCTGACGTAAAATATATGATTTTGGGGTAGAATGAGCTAGTTTAGCCAACCAACCCTCCTACGCCGGGTTACCCATGACGAATTTGCGAAATACGGCCAAAGATGGATTAAAAGAGGCCCGGTCAATGACAAAAGTGATTCAGACCATTGGACCTTAAATCAGGCGTATCTCGCTATCCGGAATGAGTAACCTGACGTAAAATATATCATTTTGGGGGTAGAATGAGCTACCTTAGCCTACCTTCATAGATGGATCAGAAACGGCCCGGTCGACGACAGAAGTGTTCTAGACCATCGGACCTTAAATTGAGCATATCTCGCAATCCAGAACGAGTTATCTAACATAAAATATAAGATTTTGGGGTAGAACAAGCTACTTTAGCCTACCGCCAAAGATGGATAAGAAAAGGTCTGGTCGACGATAGAAGTGATCCAGACCAACGAACCTTAAATCGGCGTGTCTCGCACTCTGGAATGAGTTATCTGACGTAAAATATATGATTTTAGGGTAGAACGAGCTAGTTTAGCCTACCGCAAAGATGGATCAGAAAAGGCCCGGTCGACGACAAAAGTGATCTAAACCATCGGACCTTAAATCGGGCGTATTTGCAATCCGGAATGAGTTATCTTACGTAAAATATATGATTATGGGGTAGAACGAGCTACTTTAGCAAAACAATGCCACTACGCCGTGTTACCGAAGCCGGATTTGTGAAAATCCGCCAAAGATGGATTAAAAAAGGCTCAGTCAACTACAAAAGTGATCCAGACCATCGGACCTTAAATCGGGCGTATCTCGCAATCGTGAATGATTTACCTGAAGTAAAATAAATGATTTTGGGGTAGAACGAGCCCACCACGAAAGATGGATCAGAAAAGTCCCGGTCGACAACAGAAGTGATTTAGACCATCGGTCCTTAAATCAGGCTTATCTCGCAATCCAGAACGAGTTATCTGACATAAAATATATGATTTTGGGGTAGAACGAACTAGTTTAGCCAACCAACCCTGCTATGCCGGGTTACCCATGCTGAATTTTAGAAATACGGCCAAAGATGGATTAAAAGAGTCCTAGTCAATGACAGAAGTGATCTAGACCATCAGACCTTAAATCGGTGTATCTCGCAATCCGGAATGTGTTACCTGACGTAAAATATATGATTTTGGGGGTAGAACGAGCTACTTTAGCCTACTGCCAAAGATGGATCAGAAAGGGCCCGGTCGACGACAGAAGTGTTCCAGACCATCGGACCTTAAATCGGGCGTATCTCGCAATTCGGAACGAGTTATGGTACATAAAATATAAGATTTTGGAGTAGAACATGCTACTTTAGCCTACCACCAAAGATGGATCAGAAAAGGCCCGGTCGACGATAGAAGTGATCCAGACCAACGGACCTTAAATCGGGCATGTCTCGCACTGTGGAATTAGTTATCTGACGTAAAATATATGATATTAGGGTTGAACGAGCTAGTTTAGCCTACCGCCAAAGATGGATCAGAAAAGGCCCGGTCAACAACAGAAGTGATCCAGACCATCGGACCTTAAATCGGGCGTATCTCGCAATCCGGAATGAGTTACCTGACGTAAAATATATGATTTTAGGGTAGAACGAAATAGTTTAGCCTACCGCCAAAGATGGATCAGAAAAGGCCCAGTCGACAACATTAGTGATCTAGACCATCGAACCTTAAATCGGGCGTATCTCATAATCCGGAATGAGTTATCTTACGTAAAATATATGATTTTGGGGTAGAACGAGCTACATCAGCCAACCAACCCCTCTACGCCAAGTTACCCATGCCGGATTTGGAAAATACCACCAAAGATGGATTGAAAAAGGCCTGCTCAACGACAGAACTGATCCAGACCAACGGAACTTAAATCGGGCGTGTCTCGCACTATGGAATGAGTTATCTTACGTAAAATATATGATTTTGGGGTAGAACGAGCTAGTTTAGGCTACCACCAAACATGGACCAGCAAAGGCCCGGTCAACGACAGAAGTGATCTAGACCATCGGACCTTAAATCGGGCGTATCTCGCAATCCGGAATGAGTAATCTGATGTAAAATATATGATTTTGGGGAAGAACGTGCTACTTTAGCCAACCAACCCCTCTACGCCAGGTTACCCATGCCGGATTTGGAAAATACCACCAAAGATGGATTAAAAAAGGCCTGCTCAACGACAGAAGTGATCCAGACCAACGAAACTTAAATCGGGCGTGTCTCGCACTATGGAATGAGTTATCTTACGTAAAATATATGATTTTGGGGTAGAACGAGGTAGTTTAGCCTACTGCCAAAGATGGATCAGAAAAGGCCCGGTCGACGATAGAAGTGATCAAGACCATCGGACCTTAAATAGTGCGTATCTCGCAATCCAGAATGAGTTACCTGACGTAAAATATATGATTTCGAGGGAGAACGAGCTTCTTTAACCTACCGCCAAAGATGGATCAGAAAAGGCCCGGTCGACGACAGAAGTGATCCAGACCATCGGACCTTAAATCGGGCATATCTCGCAATCCAAAATGAGCTATCAGACGTAAAATACATGATTTTGGGGTAGAACGAGCTAGTTTAGCCAACCAAACCTGTTACGCCTAGTTACCCATGCCAGATTTATGAAATACAGCCAAAGATGGATTAAAAAAGGCCCGGTCAACGACAAAAGTGATCCAGACCATTGGACCTTAAATCGAACGTATCTCTCAATCCGGAATGAGTTACCTGACGTAAAATGTATGATTTTGGGGTTGAATGAGCTACTTTAGTCTACCGCCATAGATAGATCAAAAAAGGCCCGGTCGACGATAGAAGTGATCTAGACCAACAGGCCTTAAATCGGGCGTATCTCACAATCCGGAATGAGTTATCTTACGAAAAATATATTAATTTAGGGTATAACGAGCTACTTTAGCCAACAAACCCAGATACACCGGGTTACCGAAGCTGGATATGCTAAAATCTGCCAGAGATGGATTAAAAAAGGACCAGTGAACGACAAAAGTGATCCAGACCATCGTACCTTAAATCAGGCGTATCTCTCAATCTGGAATGAGTTACCTGACGTAAAATATATGATTTTGGGGTTGAACAAGCTACTTTAGCTTACCACCAAAGATGGATTAGAAACGGCCCGGTTGACGACAGAAGTGTTCCAGACCATCGGACCTTAAACCGGGCGTATCTTACAATCCGGAATGAGTTATTTGACGTAAAATATATGATTTCTAGGTAGAACGAGCTACTTTAGCCTACCACCAAAGATGGACCTGAAAAGGCCCAGTCGACGATAGAAGTGATGCAGACCAACGGACCTTAAATCGGGCGTGTCTCGCACTCTGGAATGAGTTATCTGACGTAAAATATACGTTCTTCCGTAAAATCATTTATTTTACGTCAAATAACTCATTCCAGATTGCGAGATATGCCCGATTTAAGGTCCTATGGTCAGGAGCACTTCTGTCGTCGACCTGGCCTTTTCAGTTCCATTTTTGGTGGTATGTTAAATTTGCTCTTTATATAGCAAAATCATATATTTTACGTCAGATAACTCATTCCGAATTGTGAGATACACCCACTTTAAAGTCGGATGGTTTACTAGATACGCCCGAATTGCCGTGTTGGTTGCCTAAAGTAGCTGGTTCTACCACAAATTCATATGTATTACATCAGATAACTCATTCCGGATTGCGAGATACTCCCAATTTAAAGTCCGATGGTCTGGATCACTTCTGTCGTCGACCGAGCCGTTTCTGATCCATCTTTGACGATAGGATAAACTAGCTTGTTCTGCCCCAAAATCATATATTTTACATCAGATAACTCATTCCTGATTGCGAGATACGCCCGATTTAAGATCCGATGGTTTGGATCACTTCTGCCATCGACCAGGCCTTTTTTGATCCATCTGTGGCGGTATTTCACAAATCTGGCTTTGGCAACTTGGTTTACCTGGGTCAGTTGGCTAATGTTGCTCGTTCTACCCTAAAATCATATAGTTTACATCAGATAGCTCATTCTAGATTGCGAGATACGCCCGATTTAAGGTCTGATGGTCTAGATCACTTCTGTCGCCGACTGGGCATTTCCTGATCCATCTTTAGCGATAAGCTAAACTACCTCGTTCTACACTAAAATCATATATTTTATGTTAAATAACTCATTCCGGATTGCAAGACACGCCCGATTTAAGGTTCGATGGTCTGGATCGCTTCTGTCGTCGACCGAGCCTTTTCTGTTCCATCTTTGGCGGTAGGCTAAAGTAGCTCGTTCTACAACTAAATCATATATTTTAGGTCAAAAATTTAATTCCAGAATGTGAGATACGCCCTATTTAAGTTCCAATGGTATGGATCACTTCTGTCGTCGACTGGGCCTTTTCTGATAAATCTTTGGCGGTACTTCATTAATCCGGATCACGCAACCTGATTTAGCAGGGTTGGTTGGCTAAAGTAGCTCGTTCTACCCTAAAATTATAAATTTTACGTCAAATATGTCATTACGGATTGCGAGATATGCCCAATTTAAGGTCTGATGGTCTAGATCACTTCTGTCGTTGACCGGGCCGTTTCAGATCCATCTTTGGTAGTAGGATAAAGTAGCTCGTTATACATCAAAATCATATATTTTACATCAAATAACTCATTCCGGATTGCGAGACATGCCCGATTTAAAGTCCGATGGTCTGGATCACTTCTGTCGTTGATCGGGCCATTTCTGATCCATATTTGGAGGTAGGCTAAATAGCTCGTTCTACCCCAAAATCATATATTTTACGTCAAATAACTCATTCCGGATTGCGAGATACGCCCGATTTAAGGTCCGATGGTCAAGATCACTTCTATCGTCGACCGGGCCTTTTGAGATCCATCTTTGGCGGCAGGCTAAACTAGCTCGCTCTACCCCAAAATTATATATTTTACCTTAGATAACTCATTCTGGATTGCGAGATATACCCGATTTAAGGTCCAATGGTCTGAATCACTTATGTCATCTACCTGGATTTTTCAGATCCATCTTTGGCGGTATGCTAAAGTAGCTCGTTATACCCCTAAATCATATATTTTACGTCGGATAACGAATTCCGGATTGCGAGATACGCCCAATTTAAGGTTCGATGGTCTAGATCACTTCTGTCGTCGACCGAGCCTTTTCAGATCCATCTTTGGTGGAAGGCTAAAGTAGCTCGTTCTACCCCAAAATAATAATTTTTACGTCAGATAACTCATTCCGGATTGCGAGACACACCCGATATAAGGTCCGATGGTCTGGATCTCTTCTGTCGTCGATCGGGCCTTTTCTGATCCATCTTTGGCGGTAGGCTAAAGTATCTTGTTCTACCCCAAAATCATATATTTTACGTCAGATAACTCATTCCTGATTGCGAGATACGCCCGATTTTAGGTCCGATGGTCTTGATCACTTCTGTCGTCGACTGGGCCTTTTCTGCTCCACCTTAGCGGTATTTCACAAATCCGCCCTGGGCAACTCGACGTAGTCGCGTTAGTTTGCTAAAATAGCTCTTTCTACCACAAAATCATATATCTTATGCCAAATAACTCATTCCGGATTGCGACATACGGCCGATTTATGGTCCGATGGTTTGGATTACTTTTGTCATCGACAGAACCTTTTTTGATCCATTTTTAGTAGTATTTCACAAATCCAGTTTGGGTAACCCTTCCTAGCCGGGCTGGTTGGCTAAAGTAGCTCGTTCTACCCCAAAATCATATATTTTACATCAAATAACTCATTTTAGATTGCGAGATATGCCTGATTTAAGGTTCGATGGTCCGCAGCACTTATGTCATCAACTGGGCCTTTTCAGATCCATCTTTGGCGGTATGCTGAAGTAGCTCGTTCTACCCCAAAATCATATATTTTACTTCAGATAACTCATTTCGGATTATGAGATACGCCCGATTTAAGGTCCGATGATCTCGATCACTGCTGTCGTCCACCAGGCCTTTTCTGATCCATCTTTGGCGGTATTTTGCAAATTCGGCTTGGGCAACCTGGCATAGCCAGGTTGGTTGGCTAAAGTACCTCGTTCTACCCCAAAATCATATGTTTTACATCAAATAACTCATTCTGGATTGCGAGATATGCCTGATTTAAGGTCCGATGGTCTGGATAACTTTTGTCATCGACCGGGCCTTTTCAAATCCATCTTTGGTGGTAGGCTAAAGTAGCTCATTCTACCACAAAATCATATATTTTATGTTATATAACTCATTCTGGATTGCGAGATACGCCCGACTTAAAGTCCGATCGTCTTGATCATTTCTGTCGTTGACCGGGCTGTTTTTAAACCATCTTTGGCGGTAGGCTAAAGTAGCTTGTTCTACCCGAAAATCGTATATTTTACGTCAGGTAACTTATTCCGGATTGCGAGATACGCCGTATTTATGGTCCGATGGTCTGGATCACTTCTGTCGTCGATCGAGCCAGTTCTGAACCATCTTTGGCGGTATTTCATAAATCTGGCTTTTGCAACCCAGCATAGCCGGTTTGGTTGGCTAAAGTACCTCGTTCTACCCCAAAATCATATATTTTACGTCAAGTAACACATTCTGGATTGCGAGATACGCTCGGTTTAAGGTCCGATGGTCTGGATCACTTCTATCATCGACTGAGCCTTTTCAGAAACATCTTTGGCAGTAGGCTAAAGTAGCTTGTTATACCTCACAATCTTATATTTTTCATCAGATAAGTCATTTAGTATTGCAAGATACGCCCGATTTAAAGTCCGATGGTATGGATCACTTCTGTCGTCGACCGGTCCTTTTCTGATCCATCTTCGGTGGTAGGCTAAAGTAGCTCGTTATACCCCAAAATCATATATTTTGCGTCAGATAACTATTCCGGATTGCGAGATACGCCCGATTTAAGGTCCTATGGTCAGGATCATTTCTGTCATCGACCTGGACTTTTCAGATCCATCTTTGGCGGTATGCTAATGTAGCTTGTTATACCCGCAAATCACATATTTTACGTCAAATAACTCATTCTGGATTGCGAGATACGCCTGATTTAAGGTCTGATGGTCTAGATCACTTCTATCGTCGACCGGGACTTTTCAGATCCATCTTTGGCGATAGGCTAAACTAACTCGTTCTACCCCAAAATAATATATTTTACGTCAGATAACTCATTCCGGATTGCGAGATATGCCCGATTTAAGGTCCTATGGTCTGGATCATTTCTGTCATCGACCTAGACTTTTCAGATCCATCTTTGGCGGTATGCTAAAGTAGCTCGTTATACCCTCAAATAATATATTTTAAGTCAGATAACTCATTCCGGATTGTGAGACACACCCGATTTAAGGTCCGATGGTTTGGATCTCTTCTGTCGTCGATCGGGCCTTTTCTGATCCATCTTTGACGGTAGGCTAAAGTAGCTCGTTATACCCCAAAATCATATATTTTTCATCAGATAACTCATTCAGTATTGCAAGATATGCCCAATTTAAAGTCTGATGGTATGGATCACTTCTGTTATCGACCGGGCCTTTTCTGATCCATCTTTGACAGTAGGCCAAAGTAGCTCGTTCTACCCTAAATCAAATATTTTACATCAGATAACTCATTACGGATTGCGAGATACGCCTGATTTACGGTCCTATGGTCTGGATCATTTCTGTCGTCGACCTGGACTTTTCAGATCCATCGTTGGCGGTAGGCTAAAGTAGCTCGTTATACCCCAAAATCATATATTTTTCGTCAGATAACTCATTCAGTATTGTAAGAAACGCCCGATTTAAAGTCTGATGGTATGGATCACTTCTGTCGTCGACCGGGCCTTTTCTGATCCATCTTTGGCGGTAGGCTAAATAGCTCGTTCTACTCTAAAATCAAATATTTTACGTCAGATAACTCATTCCGGATTGCGAGATACGCCCGATTTAAGGTCCTATGGTCTGAATCATTTCTCTCGTCGACCTGGACTTTTCAGATCCATCTTTAGTGGTATGCTAAAGTAGCTCGTTATACCCCCTAAATCATATATTTTACATCAGATCACTCATTCCGGATTACGAGAGATGCCCGATTTAAGGTCCGATGGTCTGGATCTCTTCTGTCGTCGATCGGGCCTTTTCTGATCCATCTTTGGCAGTAGGCTAACGTAGCTCGTTCTACCCCAAAATCATATATTTTAAGTTAAATAACTCATTCCAGATTGTGAGATACGTCCGATTTAAGGTCCTATGGTCTTGATCACTTCTGTCGTCAACTGGGCCTTTTCTAATCCATCTTTGGCAGTATTTCAAAAACTCGGCCTGGGTTGGTTGGCTAAAGTAGCTTGTTCTACCCAAAAATCATATATTTTATGTCAAATAACTCATTCCGGTTTGTGACATACGCCCGATTTAAGGTTCGATGGTCTGGATTACTTTTGTCGTCGACCGGGCCTTTTCTGATCCATTTTTGGTAGTATTTCACAAATCCAGCTTGGGCAACCCTGCCTAGCCATGCTGGTTGGCTAATGTAGCTTGTTCTACCCCAAAATCATATATTTTATGTCAAATAACTCATTTGGATTGTGAGATACGCCTGATTTAAGGTTCGATGGTCTGGATCACTTATGTCATCGAATCGGCCTTTTTAGATTCATCTTTGGCAGTAGGCTGAAGTAGCTCGTTCTACCCCAAAATCATATATTTTACTTCAATTAATTCATTCGGGATTGCGAGATACACCCGATTTAAGGTCCAATTGTCTAGATTACTTCTGTTGTCGACCGGGCCTTTTCTGATCCATCCTTGGAGGTATTTCGCATAGCAGGGTTGGTTGGCTAAAGTACCCCGTTCTACCCCAAAATCGTATATTTTACGTCAAATAACTTATTCGGATTGCGAGATATGCCTAATTTAAGGACCGATGGTCTGGATCACTTCTGTCGTCGACCGATCCTTTTCAGATCCATCTTTGGCGGTAGGCTAAAGTAGCTCGTTCTACCCTAAAATCATATATTTTACGATAGATAACTCATTGTAGATTGCGAGAAACGCCCGACTTAAAGTCCGATCATCTGGATCACTCCTGTCGTCGACCGAGCCGTTTTCTAACCATCTTTGGCAGAAGGCTAAAGTAGCTTATTCTACCCCAAAATCGTATATTTTACATCAGGTAAATTATTCCGGATAGCGAGATACGCCCGATTTAAGGTCGGATGGTTTGGATCACTTCTATTGTCGACCGAGCCAGTTCTGAGCCATCTTTGGCAGTATTTCGTAAATTCGGCTTGTGCAACCCGGCATAGCCGATTTGGTTGGCTAAAGCAAATCGTTCTACCCCAAAATCATATATTTTACGTCAAGTAACACATTCCGGATTGCGAGATACGCCCGATTCAAGGTCCGATGGTTCGGATCACTTCTATCGTCGGCTGAGCCTTTTCAGAAACATCTTTGGCGGTAGGCGAAAGTAGCTCGTCATACTCCAAAATCATATATTTTTCGTCAGATAACTCATTCAGTATTGCAAGATACGCCCGATTTAAAGTCCGATGGTATGGATCACTTCTGTCGTCGACCGGGCCTTTTTCGATCCATCTTTGGTGGTAGGCAAAAGTAGCCCGTTCTACCCCAAAATCATATATTTTACATCAGATAAATCATTCCGGATTGCGAGATACGCCCGATTTAAGGTCCTATTGTCTGGATCATTTCTATCGTCGACCTGGACTTTTCAGATCCATCTTTGACGGTATGGTAAAGTAGCTCGTTATACCCTCGAATCATATATTTTACATCAGATAACTCATTCCAGATTGCGAGATATGCTCGATTTAAGGTCCGATGGTCTAGATCACTTTTGTCGTCGATCGGGCCTTTTCAGATCCATCTTTGGCAGTAGGCTAAACTAGCTCGTTTTACCCCAAAATAATATATTTTACGTCAGATAACTCATTCCTGATTGCGAGATACGCCCGATTTAAGGTCATATGGTCTGGATCATTTCTCTCATTGACCTGGACTTTTCAGATCCATCTTTGGCGGTATGCTAAAGTAGCTCGTTATACCCCCAAATCATATATTTTACGTTAGATCACTCATTCCAGATTGCGAGAGACGCCCGATTTAAGGTCCGATGGTCTGGATCTCTTCTGTCGTCAATCGCGCCTTTTCTGATCCATCTTCGGCGGTAGGCTAAAGTAGCTCTTTCTACCCCAAAATCATATATTTTACGTTAGATAACTCATTCCGGATTGCGAGATACGTCCGATTTAAGATCCTATGGTCTTAATCACTTCTGCCGTCAACCGGGCCTTTTCTGAGCCATCTTTGGCTGTATTTCAAAAACTTGGCCTGGGTTGGTTGGCTAATGTAGCTCGTTCTACCCCAAAATCATATATTTTAGGTTAAATAATTATTCCGGATTGCGACATACGCCCGATTTAAGGTTCGATGGTATGGATTACTTCTGTTGTCGACTGGGCCTTTTCTGATCCATTTTAAGTAGTATTTCGTAAATCTGGCTTGGGCAACCCTGCCCAGCCGGGCTGTTTGGCTAATGTAACGTGTTCTACCCCAAAATCATATATTTTATGTCAAATAACTCATTCTGGATTGTGAGATTCGCCTGATTTAAGGTTCGATGGTCTGGATCACTTATGTCGTCGACATGGCCTTTTCAGATCCATCTTTGGCGGTAGGTTAAAGTAGCTCGTTCTACCACAAAATCATATATTTTACTTCAGTTAATTCATTCCGGATTGCAAGATACGCCCGATTTAAGGTCCGATGGTCTCGATCACTTCTGTTGTCGACCAAGCCTTTTCTGATCCATCGTTCGCAATATTTCGCAAATCTGGCTTGGGCAACCAGGCATAGTCGGGTTGGTTAGCTAAAGTAGCTAGTTCTACACCAATATCATATATTTTACATAAAATAACTCATTCCGGATTGCGAGATACGCCGATTTAAGGTCTAATGGTCTGGATCACTTCTGTTGCGACCGAGCCTTTTCTGATCCATCTTTGGAGGTATTTCACAAATTTGGCTTTAGCAACCTGGCATAGTAGGGTTGGTTGGCTAAAGTACCTCGTTCTACCCAAAAATCGTATATTTTATGTCAAATAACTCATTCCGAATTGTGAGATATGCCTAATTTAAGGTCTGATGGTCTTGATCATTTCTGTCGTCGACCGAACCTTTTCAGATACATCTTTGGCGGTAGGCTAAAGTATCTCGTTCTACCCCAAAATCATATATTTTACGACAGATAGCTCATTCAAGATTGCGAGATACGCCCGACTTAAAGTCCGATCGTCTGGATCACTCCTGTCATCGACCGGGCCGTTTTTCATCCGTCCTTGGCGATAGGCTAAAGTAGCTAGTTCTACCCCCAAAATCATATATTTTACGTCAGGTAACTTATTCTGGATTGCGAGATACGCCCGATTTATGGTCCGATGGTCTGGATCACTTCTATCGTCGACCGAGCCATTTCTGATCCATCTTTGGCGGTATTTCATAAATTCGGCTTCTGTAACACGACATAGCTGGTTTGGTTGGTGAAAGTAGCTCGTTCTACCCCAAAATCATATATTTTACGTCAAGTAACTCATTCCGGATTGCGAGATACGGTCGATTTAGGGTTCGATGGTCTGGATCACTTCTGTCGTCGACTGGGCCTTTTCAGATCCATCTTTGGCGGTAGGCTAAAGTAGCTCGTTATATCCCAAAATCATATATTTTTCGTCAGATAACTCATTCTGTATCACAAGATACGCCCGATTTAAAGTCCGATGGTCTGGATCACTTCTGTCGTCGACCGGGCCCTTTCTGATCCATCTTTGGCGGTAGGCTAAAGTAGCTCGTTCTACCCCAAAATCATATATTTTACGTCAGATAACTCATTCCGGATTGCGAGATACTCCCGTCCAATGTGCTGGATCACTTCCGTCGTCGACCGGGCCTTTTCTGATCCATCTTTGGCGGTAGGCTAAAGTAGCTCGTTCTACCCCAAAATCATATCTTTTACTCCAGATAACTTATTCTGGATTACGAGATACACCCGATTTTAGGTCCGATGGTCTTGATCACTTCTATCGTCGACCGGGCCTCTTCTGATCCATCTTTGGCAGTATTTTGCAAATCCAGCTTGGGCAACCAGGCAATGCCGGGTTGGTTGGCTAAAGTAGATCGTTCTACCCCAAAATCATATATTTTACATCAAATAACTCATTCCAAATTGCGAGATACGCCCGATTTAAGGTCTGATGCTCTGGATCACTTCTGTAGTCGACTGAGCCTTTTCAGATCCATCTTTGGCGGTAGGCTAAAGTAGCTCGTTCTACCCAAAAATCATATATTTTATGTTAGATAACTCATTTCAGATTGCGAGATACGCCCGATTTAAAGTCCGATGGTCTGGATCACTTCTGTCGTCGACCGGGCCATTTCTTATCCAACTTTTGCAGTAGGCTAAAGTATCTTGTTTTACCGCAAAATCATATATTTTACGTTATCTAACTTATTTCGGATTGCAAGATACGGTCGATTTAAGGTCCGATGGTCTGGATCACTTCTATCGTCGATTGGTCCATTTCTGATCCATCTTTGGGGGTATTTCATAAATCTGGCTTGAACAACCCGGTGTAGCTGGGTTGGTTGGCTAAAGTAGCTCGTTCTTCTGCAAAATCATATATTTTACGTCAAATAACTCATTCTGTATTGCGAGATATGCCCGATTTAAGGTATGATGATCTAGATCACTTCTCTCATCGACCGGACCTTTTCAGATCCATCTTTGGCGATAGGCTAAACTAGCTCGTTATACTCCAAAATAATATATTTTACCTCAGATAACTCATTCTGGATTGCGAGACATGCTCGATTTAAGGTCCGATGTCTGGATCTCTTCTGTCGTCGATCGGGCCTTTTCTGATCCATCTTTGGCGGTAGGCTAAAGTAGCTCGTTTTACCCCATAATCATATATTTTACGTCAGATAACTCATTCCAGATTGCGAGATATGCCCGATTTAAGGTCCGATGGTCTTGATCACTTCTGTCGTCGACCGGGCCTTTTCACAAATCCGGCCTCGGCAACCCGGCGTAGCCTGGTTAGTTAGCTAAAGTAGCTCATTCTACCCTAAAATCATATATTTTAGGTCAAAGAACTCATTCCGGATTGCGACATACGCCCGATTTAAGGTCCGATGGTCTGGATTACTTCTATCATCGACCGGGTCTTTTCTGATCCATTTTTAGTAGTATTTCGCAAATCCGTCTTGGGTAACCCTGCGCAGCTGGGCTGGTTGGCTAATGTAGCTCGTTCTACCCCAAAATCATATATTTTACGTCAAATAACTCAATCTGGATTACGAGATGCGCCTGATTTAAGGTTCGATGGTTTGGATCACTTATGTCATCGACCGGGCCTTTTAAGATCAATCTTTGGTGGTAGGCTGAAGTAGCTCGTTTTACCCCAAAATCATATAATTTACTTCAGATAACTTATTCTAGATTGCAAGATATGCCCGATTTAAGCTCCGATGGTCTGGACCACTTCTGTCATCGACCGGGCCTTTTCTGATTCATCTTTGACGGCATTTTGCAAATCCAGCTTGGGCAGCCCACCAATGCCGGGTTGGTTTGCTAAAGTAGATCATTCTACCCAAAATCATATATTTTATGTCAAATAACTCATTCTGGGTTGCGAGATACGCCCGATTTAAGGTTCGATGGTCTTAATCGCTTCTGCCATCGACCGGGCCTTTTCAGATCCTTCTTTAGCAGTAGTCTAAAATAGCTCGTTCTACCCTAAAATCATATATTTTACGTCAGTTAACTCATTCCAAAGTGCGAGACAAGCCCGATTTAAGGTCCGTTGGTCTGGATCACTTTTATCGTTGACCGGGTCGTTTCAGATCCATCTTTGGTCATAAGCTTAAGTAACTTGTTCTACCCCAAAATCACATATTGTACGTCAGGTAACTTATTCTGGATTGCAAGAAACGTCCGATTTAAGGTCCGGTGGTCTGGATCACTTCTGTCATCGACCAGGCCATTTCCGATCCATCTTTGGCGGTATTTCGCAAATTCGGCCTGGGCAACCCGGAATAGCCTTGTTGGTTGGATAAAGTAGCACTTTCTACCCCAAAATCATACATTTTACATCAAATAACTCATTCTGGATTGCGACATATGCCCGATTTAAGATCCGATGGTCTGGATTACTTCTGTCGTCGACCGGGCTTTTTCAGATCACCTATGGCAGTATGCTAAATTTGCTCGTTATGCCCCAAAATCATATATTTTACGTTAGATAACTCATTTCGGATTGCGAGATACGCCCGATTTAAAGTCCAATGGTCTGGATCACTTTGTCGTCGACCGCGCCGTTTCTGATCCATCTTTGGCGGTAGGCTAAAGTAGCTTGTTCTACCCAAAATCATATATTTTACGTCAGGTAACTCATTCCAGATTGTGACATAAGCCCGATTTAAGGTCCGATGGTCTGGATCACTTTTGTCCTTGATCGGGCCTTTTTTAATCCATTTTTCATGGTATTTCATAAATCTGGCATGGGTAACCCGGCATAGCCGAGTTGGTTGGCTAAAGTAGCTCGTTCTACCCCAAAGTCATCTATTTAACGTCAGATAACTCATTTCGGATTGCGAGATACGGCCGATTTAAGGTCCGTTGGTCTGGATCACTTCTATCATTGACCGGGTATTTTTTAATCCATATTTGGCCATATTTTGCAAATCCAGCATGGGTAACTCTGCGTAGCTCGGTTGGTTGGCTAAACTAGCTCGTTCTACCCCAAAATCAAATATTTTACGTCAGATAACTAATTTTGGATTGGGAGATACGCTAGATTAAAGGTCTGATGGTCTGGATCACTTCTGTCGTTGACTAAGCCTTTTTTAATCCAACTTTGGCCGCATTTCGCAAATCTGACATGGGTAACTTGGCGTAGCTCGATTGGTTGGCTAAACTAGCTCGTTCTACCCCAAAATCATATATTTTACGTCAGATAACTAATTCTAGATTGCGAGATACACCGGATTAAAGGATTGATGGTCTAGATCACTTCTGTCGTTGACTGAGCCTTTTTTAATCCATCTTTGGAAGTATTTCGCAAATTCGGCATGGGTAACCTGACATAACTGGGTTGGTTGGCTAAACAAGATCGTTCTACCCCAAAGTCATATATTTTAACGTCAAATAACTCATTCCGGATTGCGAGATACGCCCGATTTAAGATCCGTTGGTCTGGATCACTTCTATCGTTGACCAGGTCTTTTTAATTCCATATTTGGCCATTTTTCGCAAATCCGGCATGGGTAACTCAGCGTAGCTCGGTTGGTTGGCTAAACTAGCTCATTCTACCCCAAAATCATATTTTACGTAAGATAAGTAATTCTGGATTGCGAGATACGTCGGATTAAAGGTCTAATGGTCTGGATCACTTTTGTCGTTGACTGAGCCTTTTTTAATCCATCTTTGACCGTATTTCGCAAATTCGGCATGGGTAACCAACGTAGCTGGGTTAGTTGGCTAAACTAGCTCGTTCTACCCCAAAATCATATATTTTACATCAGATAACTCTTTCCTGATTGCGACATACGCCCAATTTAAGGTCCGATGGATTGGATCACTTCTGTCCTTGATCGGGCCTTTTTTAATCCATTTTTCTTGGTATTTCGCAAATCTGGCATGGGTAACCCGGCATAGCCGGGTTGGTTGGCTAAAGTAGCTAGTTCTACCCAAAATCATATATTTAACATCAGATAACTCGTTCCGGATTGCGAGATATGCCCGATTTAAGGTCCGTTGGTATGGATCACTTCTATCGTTGACCGGGTCTTTTTTATGCCATATTTGGCCATATTTCGCAAATCCGGCATGGGTAACTCGGTGTAGCTCGGTTGGTTGGCTAAACTAGCTCATTCTACCCCAAAATCATATATTTTACGTTAGATAACTAATTCTGGATTGCGAGATACGCCGGATTAAAGGTCTGATGGTCAGGATTACTTCTGTCGTTGACTGAGCCGTTTTTAATCAATCTTTGGCCGTATTTCGCAAATCCGGCATGGCTAACTCAGCGTAGCTCGGTTGGTTGGCTAAACTAGCTCGTTCAACCCCAAAATCATATCTTTTACGTCAGATAACTAATTCTGGATTGCGACATACGCCCGATTAAAGGTCTGATGGTCTGGATCACTTCGGTCGTTGACTGAGCCTTTTTTAATCCATCTTTTGCCGTATTTCAAAAATCCGGCATTAGTAACCCGGCGTAGCTGGGTTGGTTTGCTAAACTAACTTGTTCTACCCCAAAGTCATATATTTTACATCAGATAACTCATTCCAGATTGTGACATACGCCCGATTTAAGGTCCGATGGTCTGGATCACGTCTGTCCTTGATTGGGGCTTTTTTAATCCATTTTTCATGGTATTTCGCAAATCTGGCATGAGTAACCCGGCATAGCCAGGTTGGTTGGCTAAAGTATCTCGTTCTACCCCTAAATCTTATATTTAACTCAGATTACTCATTCTGGATTGCGTGATACGCCCGATTTAAGGTTCGTTGGTCTGGATCACTTCTATCGTTGACCGAGTCTTTTTTATTCCATATTTGGCTATATTTCACAAATCCGGCATGGGTAACTCGGCATAGATCGGTTGGTTGGCTAAACTAGCTCGTTCTACCCCCAAATCATATATTTTACGTCAGATAACTAATTCTGGATTGCGAGATACGCCGGATTAAAGGATTGATGGTCTGGATCACTTCTGTCATTGACTGAGCCTTTTTTAATCCATCTTTGGCCGTATTTCATAAATCTGGCATGGGTAACTCGGCGTAGCTCAGTTGGTTGGCTAAACTAGCTCGTTCTACCCCAAAATCATATATTTTACGTCAGATAACTAATTCTAGATTGCGAGATACGCTGGATTAAAGGATTGATGGTCTGGATCACTTCTGTCGTTGACTGAGCCTTTTTTAATCCATCTTTGGAAGTATTTCGCAAATTCGGCATGGGTAACCCGGCGTAGCTGGGTTGGTTGGGTAAACTAGCTCGTTCTACCCCAAAGTCATATATTTTAACGTCAGATAACTCATTCCGTAATGCGAGATACGCCCGATTTAAGGTCCATTAGTCTGGATCACTTTTATCGTTGGCCAGGTCTTTTTTATTCCATATTCGGCCATTTTTTGCAAATTCGGCATGGTTAACTCAGCGTAGCTCGGTTCGTTGGATAAACTAGCTCGTTCTACCCCAAAATCATATATTTTACATCAGATAACTAATTCTGGATTGCGAGATACGCCGGATTAAAGGTCTAATGATCTGGATCACTTCTGTCGTTGACTGAGCCTCTTTTAATCCATCTTTGACCGTATTTCACAAATCCAGCATGGGTAACCCAACGTAGCTGGGTTGGTTGGCTAAACTAGCTCGTTCTACCCCAAAATCATAAATTTAACGTCAGATAACTCATTCCGGATTGCGAGATAAGCCCGATTTAAGGTCCGTTGGTCTGGATCACTTCTATCGTTGACCGCGTCTTTTTTATTCCATATTTGGCCATTTTTCGCAAATCCGGCATGGGTAACTCGGCGTAGCTCGGTTGGTTGGCTAAACTAGCTCATTCTACCCCAAAATAATATATTTTATGTTAGATAACTAATTCTGGATTGCAAGATACGCCGAATTAAAGGTCTGATGGTTTGGATCACTTCTGTCGTTGACTGAGCCTTTTTTAATCCATCTTTGGCCGTATTTCACAAATCCGGCATGGGTAACTCAGCGTAGCTCAGTTGGTTGGCTAAACTAGCTCGTTCTACCCCAAAATCATATATTTTACGTCAAATAACTAATTATGGATTGCGAGATACGCCGGATTAAAGGTCTAATGGTCTGGATCACTTCTGTCACTGACTGAGCCTCTTTTAATCCATCTTTGACCGTATTTCACAAATTCAGCATGGGTAATCCAACGTAGCTGGGTTGGTTGGCTAAACTAGCTCGTTCTACCCCAAAATCATATATTTTACATCAGATAACACTTTCCGGATTGCGACATACACCCGATTTAAGGTCCGATGGAATGGATCACTTCTTTCCTTGATCGAGCCTTTTTTAATCCATTTTTCATGGTATTTCGTAAATCTGGCATGGGTAACCTGACATAGCCGGGTTGGTTGGCTAAAGTAGCTAGTTCTACCCGAAAATCATATATTTAACGTCAAATAACTCATTCCGGATTGCGAGATACGCCCGATTTAATGTCCGTTGGTCTGGATCACTTCTATCGTTGACCGGGTCTTTTTTATTCCATATTTGGCCATATTTCGCAAATCCGGCATGGGTAACTCGGCGTAGCTCGGTTGGTTGACTAAACTAGCTCGTTCTACCCCAAAATCATATATTTTACGTTAGATAACTAATTCTGGATTGCGAGATACGCCGGATTAAAGGTCTGATGGTTTGGATCACTTCTGTTGTTGACTTAGCCTTTTTTAATCAATCTTTGGCCGTATTTCACAAATCCAGCATGGGTAACTCGGAGTAGCTCGGTTGGTTGGCTAAACTAGCTCGTTCTACCCCAAAATCATATATTTTACGTCAGATAACTAATTCTGGATTGCGAGATACGCCAGATTAAAGGTCTAATGGTCTGGATCACTTCGGTCATTGACTGAGCCTTTTTTAATCCATCTTCGGCCGTATTTCGCAAATCCAGCATGGGAAACCCGGCGTAGTTGGGTTGGTTAGCTAAATTAACTCGTTCTACCCCAAAGTCATATTTTACATCAGATAACTCATTCAGGATTGCGACATACGCCCGATTTAAGGTCTGATGGTCTGGATCACTTCTGTCCTTGATCGGGGCTTTTTTAATCCATTTTTCATGGTATTTCGTAAATCTAGCATGGGTAACCCGGCATAGCCTGGTTGGTTTGCTAAAGTAGCTCGTTCTACCCTAAAATCTTATATTTAACGTCAAATAACTCATTCCGGATTGCGGGATACGCCCGATTTAAGGTACGTTGGTCTGGATCACTTCTATCATTGACCGGGTCTTTTTTATTCCATATTTGGCCATATTTCCCAAATCCGACCTGGGTAACTAGGCATACCTCGTTTGGTTGGCTAAACTAGCTCATTCTACCCCAAAATCATATACTTAACGTCAGATAACTAATTCTGGCTTGTGACATACGGCAGATTAAAGGTCTGATGGTTTGGATCACTTCTGTCGTTGATTGAGCCTTTTTTAATCCATCTTTGGCCGTGTTTCACAAATTCGGCATGGGTAACTCGGCGTAGCTCAGTTGGTTGGCTAAACTAGCTCGTTCTAGCCCAAAATCATATATTTTACGTCAGATAACTAATTCTGGATTGCGAGATACGCCGGATTAAAGGTCTGATGGTCTGGATCACTTCTGTCGTTGACTGATCCTTTTTTAATCCATCTTTTTCCGTATTTCACAAATCCGGCATGGGTAGCCCGGCTTAGCTTGTTTGGTGGCTAAACTAGCTCGTTCTACACCAAAATCATATATTTTACGTATGATACCTCATTTCGGATTACGAGATACGCCCGATTTATGGTCCGATGGTCTAGATCACCTCTATCGTCGACAGGGCCTTTTCCGATCCATCTTTGGCGATTGGCTAAACTAGCTCGTTCTACCCCCAAAATCATATATTCTACATCAGATAACTCGTTTCGGATTGCGAGATTCACCCGATTTAAGGTCCGATGGTCTGGAATACTTCTGTCGTCGACCCGACCTTTTCTGATCCATCTTTGGCGGTAGGCTAAAGTAGCTCATTCGACCCCAATATCATATATTTTACGTCAGCTAAATCATTTAGGATTGCGAGATACGCCCGATTTAAGGTTCGATGGTCTGGATCACTTCTGTCGTTCACTTGTCCATTTTTAATCCATCTTTGGCGGATTTTCACATATCTGGCTTTAGTAACCTGGCCTCGCTGCGTTGGTTGGCTAATGTAGCTCGTTCTACCCCAAAATCATATATTTTACGTAAGATAACTCATTTCGGATTGCGAGATACGCCCGATTTAAGGTCCGTTGGTCTGGATGGCTTCTGTCGTTGACCGGGCATTTTCTGATCTATCTGTGGCGGTATACTAAAGTAGCTCGTTCTACCACAAAATCATTTATTTTACGTCAAATAACTTGTTCCGGATTGCGAGATACACCCGATTTAAGGTTAGATGGTATGGAACACTTCTGTCGTCGACCGGGCCGTTTCTGATCCATCTTTGGCGGTAAGCTAAAGTAGCTCGTTCTACCCCAAAATCATTTATTTTACGTTAGGTAACTCATTCCGGATTGAGAGATACGACCGATTTATGGTCTGATGATCTAGATGATTTCGGTAGTCGACCGGGCCTTTTCTGATCCAACTTTGGCGGTAGGCTAAGGTAGCTCGTTCTACCCCAAAATCATATATTCTACGTCAGATAACTCGTTCCAGATTGCGAGATACTCCCGATTTAAGGTCCGATGGTGTGGAACACTTCTGTCGGGCCGTTTCTGATCCATCTTTGGCGGTAGGCTAAATTAGCTCGTTCTACTCCAAAATCATATATTTTACTTTAGGTAACTCATTCCGGATTGCGAGATACACCCGATTTAAGGTCCGATGGTCTGGATCACTTCTGTCATTGACCGGGCCTTTTTAATCCATCTTTAGCCATATTTCGTAAATCAGGCATGGGTAACCCGGTGTAGCGGGGTTGGTTGGCTAAACTAGCTCGTTCTACCCAAAATCATTTATTTTACGTCAGATAACTCATTCCGGATTGCGAGATATGACCGATTTAAGGTCCGATGGTCTAGAACACATCTGTCGTCGACCGGGCCTTTTCTGATCCATCTTTGGCAGTAGGCTAAACTAGCTCGTTCTACCCAAAAAATCATATATTTTACATCAAATAACTTGTTCCGGATTGCGAGATTTTCCCGATTTAAGGTCCAATGGTCTGGAATACTTCTGTCATCGACCTGGCCTTTTCTCATCCATCTTTGGTGGTAGGCTAAATTAGCTCGTTCTACCCCAAAATCATATATTTTAAGTCAGGAAAATTATTCAGGATTCCGAGATACGCTCGATTTAAGGTCCGATAGTCTGGATCACTTCTGTCGTTGACTAAGCCTTTTTTAATCCATCTTTGGCTATTTTTCGCATATCCGGCATTGGTAGCCCGACTTAGATGGTTTGGTTGGCTAAAGTAGCTCGTTCTACCCCAAAATCATATATTTAACATCAGATAACTCATTCTGGATTATGAGATATGCCCAATTTATGGTCTGATGCTCTGGATCACTTCTGTCGTTCACTAGTCCTTTCTTAATCCATCTTTGGCAGATTTTCACAAATTCGACTTCAATAACCCTGCGTAGCTACGTTGGTTTGCTAAAGCAGCTCGTTCTACCCCAAAATCATATATTTTATGTAAGATAACTCAATTCGGATTGCGAGATACTCCCGATTTAAGGTCCGTTGGTCTAGATCGCTTCTGTGGTCGACCGGGCCTTTTCTGATCTATCTATGGTGGTAGGCTAAACTAGATCATTCTACCCCAAAATCATATATTTTACGTCAGATAACTAATTCCAGATTGCGAGATACGTCGGATTTAAGGTCCGATTGTGTGAATCACTTCTGTCGTTGACTGAGCCTTTTTTTTATCCATCTTTGGCCGTATTTCGCAAATCCGACATGGGTAGCACAGCTTAGCTAGTTTGGTGGCTAAACTAGCTAGTTTGGTGGCTAAACTAGCTCGTTTTACCCCAAAATCATATATTTTACTTAAGATAACTCATTTTGGATTGCGGGATACACCCGATTTAAGGTCCGATGGTCTAGATCACTTTTGTCGTCGACCGGGCCTTTTCTGATCCATCTTTGGCGGTAGGCTAATCTAGCTCGTTCAACCCCCAAAATCATATATTTTACGTTAGATAACTCGTTCCAGATTGCGAGATTCGCCCGATTTAACGTCTGATGGTCTAAAATACTTCTGTCGTCTACTCGGCCTTTTCTGATCCATCTTTGGCGGTAGGCTAAAGTAGCTCGTTCTACCCCAAAATCTTATATTTTATGTCAGGTAAATCATTTAGGATTGCGAGATACGCCCGATTTAAGGTCCGATGGTCTAGATCAATTATGTCGTCGACTGAGCCTTTTTTTAATCCATCTTTGGTCGTATTTCGTAAATCCACTATTACTAGCCCGACGTAGCTGGTTTGGTTGGCTAAAGTTGCTCGTTCTACCCCAAAATCATAAATTTAACGTTAGATAAGTCATTCCAGATTGCGAGATACACCCGATTTACGGTTCGATGGTCTGGATCACTTTTGTCGTTCACCTGTCCTTTTTTAATCCATCTTTGGTAGATTTTCACAAATCTGGCTACAGTAACCCAGCGTAGCTGTGTTTATTGGCTAAAGTAGCTCGTTCTACCCCAAAATCATATATTTTACGTAAGATAACTCAATTCGAATTGCTAGATACGCCCGATTTAAGGTTCGTTGGTCTGGATCGCTTCTGTTGTCGACCAGGCCTTTTCTGATCTATCTGTGGCGGTAGACTAAAGTAGCTTGTTCTACCTCAAAATCATTTATTTTACGTCATATAACTCGTTCCGGATTGCGAGATACACCCGATTTAAGGTTCGATGGTCTGGAACACTTTTGTCGTCGACCGGGCCGTTTCTGATCCATCTTTGGCGGTAGGCTAAAGTAGCTCGTTCTACCCCAAAATCATATATTTTACGTCAGGTAACTCATTCTGGATTGAGAGATACGCCCGCTTTATGGTCCAATGATCTGGATGACTTCGGTATTCGACCGTGCATTCTCTGATCCAACTTTGGCAATAAGTTAAGGTAGCTCGTTCTACCCCAAAATCATATATTTTACGTCAGATAACTCGTTCTGGATTGCGAGATACGCCCAATTTAAGGTCCGATGGTCTAGAACACTTCTGTCGTCGTCAGGCCGTTTCTGATCCATCTTTGGCGGTAGGCTAAATTAGCTCGTTCTAACCCAAAATCATATATTTTACTTCAGGTAACTCATTCTGGATTGGGAGATACACCCGATATAAGGTCTGAAGGTCTGGATCACTTGTGTCATTGACCGAGCCTTTTTTTAATCCATCTTTGGCAGTATTTCGCAAATCCGGCATGGGTAACCCGGCGTAGTGGGGTTGGTTGGCTAAACTAGCTCGTTCTACCCAAAATCATATATTTTAAGTCAGATAACTAATTCCGTATTGCGAGATACGACCGATTTAAGGTCCGATGGTCTAGAACACTTTGGTCGTCGACCGGGCCTTTTCTGATCCATGTTTGGCGGTAGGCTAAATTAGCTCGTTCTACCCCAAAATCAAATATTTTACAACAGATAACTCATTCTGGGTTGCGATATACACCCGATTTAAGGTCCAATGGTCTGGATCACTTCTGCCCTTGACTGAGCCTTTTTTAATACATTTTTGGCGGTATTTCACAAATCTAGCATGGGTAACCCGGCATAGCCGGGTTAGTTGGCTAAAGTAGCTCGTTCTACCCCAAAATCATATATTTAAAGTTAGATAACTCATTCTGGATTGCGAGATACGCCCGATTTAAGGTCCGTTGGTCTGGATCACTTCTGTCGTTGACTGGGTCTTTTTTATTCCATATTTGGCCGTATTTCACAAATTCGGCATGGGTAACCCGGCGTAGCTCGGTTCGTTGGCAAAACTAGCTCGTTCTACCCCAAAGTCATATATTTTACGTCAGATAACTAATTCTCGATTACGAGATACGCCGGATTTAAGGTCCGATGGTCGGGATCACTTCTGTCGTTGACTGAGATTTTTTTAATCCATCTTTGGCCGTATTTCACAAATCTGGCATGGGTTGCCCAGGTACCTGGTTTGGTGGCTAAACTAGCTCATCCTACCCCAAAATCATATATTTTACATAAGATAACTCATTCCGGATTGCAAGATACACCCGATTTTAGGTCCGATGGTCTAGATCACTTCTGTCGTCGACCGGGCCTTTTCTAATCCATCTTTGGCGGTAGGCTAAACTAGCTCGTTCTACCCCCAAAATCATATATTTTACATCAGATAACTCGTTTTGGATTGCGAGATTCGCCCGATTTAATCTCCGATGGTCTGGAATACTTCTGTCGTCGACCTGGCCTTTTCTGATCCATCTTTGGCTGTAGGCAAAAGTAGCTCGTTCTATGCCAAAATCATATATTTAAGGTCAGGTAAATCATTCAGGATTGCGAGATACGCCCGATTTAAGGTCCGATGGTCTGTATCACTTCTGTCGTTGACTGAGCCTTTTTTTAATCCATCTTTGGTCATTTTTCGCAAATCCAGCATTGGTAGCCTGGCTTAGATGGATTGGTTGGCTAAAGTAGCTCGTTCTACCCCAAAATCATATATTTAACGTCAGATAACTCATTCAGGATTGCGAGATACGCTCGATTTATGGTCCAATGGTCTGGATCACTTCTGTCGTTCACCAGTCCTTTTTTAATCCATCTTTTGAGAATTTTTACAAATCCTGCTTCGGTAACCCGGCGTAGCTGTGTTGGTTTGCTAAAGCAGCTCGTTCTACCCCAAAATCATATATTTTACGTAAGATAACTCAATTCAAATTGAGAAATACGCCCGATTTAAGGTCCGTTGGTCTGGATCGCTTCTGTCGTTTACCGGGCCTTTTTTGATCTATCTGCGGCGGTAGGCTAAAGTAGCTCATTCTATTTTACGTCAGATAACTAATTCCGGATTGCGAGACACGCTAGATTTAAGGTCTGATGGTGTGAATCACTTATGTCGTTGACTGGGCCTTTTTTTATCCACCTTTGGCCGTATTTCGCAAATCCGGCATGTGGAGCCCGGCGTAGCTGGTTTGGTGGCTAAACTAGCTCATTCTACCCCAAAATCATATATTTTACGTAAGATAACTCATTTCGGATTGCGAGATTCGCCCGATTTAAGGCCCGATGGTCTGGAATACTTCTGTCGTCGACCTGGCCTTTTCTGATCCATCTTTGGCGGTAGGCTAAAGTAGCTAGTTTAACCCCAAAATCATATATTTTACGTCAGGTAAATCATTCAGGATTGCAAGATACGCCCGATTTAAGGTCCAATGGTCTGGATCACTTCTTTCGTTGACTGAGCCTTTTTTAATCCATCTTTCGCCATTTTTCACAAATCTGTCATTGGTAGCCCGGCTTAGATGGTTTGGTTGGCTAAAGTAGCTCGTTCTACCGTAAAATCATATATTTAACGTTAGATAACTCATTCCGGATTGCGAGATATGCCCGATTTATGGTCCGATGGTCTGGATCACTTCTGTCATTCACCGGTCCTTTTTTAATCCATCTTTCACTGTATTTCACAAATCCGGCATGGGAAACCCGTCGTAGCAGGGTTGGTTGGCTAAAATAGCTCGTTCTACCCAAAATCATATATTTTACGTCAGATAACTCATTCCGGATTGCGAGATACGACCGATTTAAGGTCCGATGGTCTAGAACACTTATGTCGTCGACCAGGCCTTTTTTGTTCCATCTTTGGCGGTAGGCTAAACTAGCTCGTTCTACCCCAAAATCAAATATTTTACATCAGACAACTCATTCCGGATTGCGATATACGCCCGATTTAAGGTCCGATGGTCTGGATCACTTCTGTCCTTGATCGAGCCTTTTTTAATCCATTTTTGTCTGTATTTCGTAAATCTGGCATGGGTAACTCGGCATAGCCAGGTTGGTTGGCTAAAGTAGCTCATTCTACCCCAAAATCATATATTTAACATCAGATAACTCATTCCGGATTGCGAGATACACCTGATTTAAGGTCCGTTAGTCTGGATCACTTCTGTCATTGACTGAGCCTTTTTTAATCCATCTTTGGCCGTTTTTCGCAAATCTTGCATTGGTATCCCTGCTTAGATGGTTTGGTTGGCTAAAGTAGCTCATTCTACCGTAAAATCATATATTTAACGTCAGTAACTCATTCCGGATTGCGAGATACGCCAGATTTATGGTCCGATGGTCTGAATCACTTCTGTCGTTCACCGGTCCTTTTTTAATACATCTTTGGCAGATTTTCACAAATTCAACTTCGGTAACCCGGCGTAGCTGCGTTGGTTTACTAAAGCAGCTCGTTCTACACCAAAATCATATATTTTACATAAGGTAACTCAATTCAGATTGCGAGATACGCCATATTTAAGGTTCGTTGGTTTGGATCGCTTCTGTCGTCGACCCGGTCTTTTTTTTCCATATTTGGCCATATTTCGCAAATCCGGAATGGGTAACCCGGTGTAGCTCGGTTGGTGGCTAAACTAGCTCATTCTACCCCAAAATCATATATTTTACGTCAGATAACTAATTTTGGATTGCGAGATATGCCGAATTTAAGGTCTGATGGTCTGGATCACTTCTGTCGTTGACTGAGCCTTTTTTAATCCATCTTTGGCCGTATTTCGTAAATCCGCCATGGGTAGCCTGGTGTAGGTGGTTTGGTGGTTAAACTAGCTCATTCTACACCAAAATCATATATTTTACGTAAGATAACTCATTTCGGATTGCGAGAAACACCCAATTTAAGGTCCGATGGTCTAGATCACTTCTGTCGTCGACAGGGCCTTTTCTGATCCATCTTTGGTGGTAGGCTAAACTAGCTCGTTCTACCCCCAAAATCATATATTTTACATCAGATAACTCGCTCCGGATTGCAAGATTCTCCCGATTTAAGGTCCGATGGTCTGGAATACTTCTGTCGTCGACCCGGTCTTTTCTGGTCCATCTTTGGCGGTAGGCTAAAGTAGCTCGTTCTACCCCAAAATCATTTATTTTACGTCAGGTAAATCCTTTAGGATTGCGAGATACGCCCGATTTAAGGTCCGATGGTCTGGATCACTTTTGTCGTCGAATGAGCCATTTTTAATCCATCTTTGACTGTATTTCGCAAATCCGGCATTGGTAGCCCGGCATAGCTGGTTTGGTTGGCTAAAGTAGCTCGTTCTACCCCAAAATCATATATTTTACGTATGATAACTCATTTCGGATTGCGAGATACGCCCGATTTAAGGTCCGATGGTCTAGATCACTTCCGTCATCGACCGGGGCTTTTTTTATCCATCTTTGGCGGTAGGCTAAACTAGCTCGTTCTACCCCCAAAATCATATATTTTACATCAGATAACTCGTTCCAGATTGCGAGATTCTCCCTATTTAAGGTCCGGTGGTCTGGGATACTTATGTCGTCTACCCGGCCTTTTCTGATCCATCTTTGGTGGTAGGCTAAAGTAGCTTGTTCTACCCCAAAATCATATATTTTACATCGAGTAAATCATTTAGGATTGCGACAAACGCCCGATTTAAGGTCCGATGGTGTAGATCACTTCTTTCGTTGACTGAGCTTATTTTAATCCATCTTTGGCTGTATTTAGCAAATCAGGCATGGGTAACCCGGCGTAGCGGGGTTGGTTGGCTAAACTAGCTCATTCTACCCAAAATCTTTGATTTTACGTCAGATAACTCATTCCAGATTGCAAGATACGATCGATTTAAGGTGCGATGGTCTAGAACACTTCTGTCATTGACCGGGCCTTTTCTGATCCATCTTTGGCGGTAGGCTAAACTAGCTCGTTCTACCCCAAAATCAAATATTTTACATCAGATAACTCATTCCGAGTTGCGATATACATCCGATTTAAGGTCTGATGGTCTGGATCACTTCTATCGTTGACCGGGTCTTTTTTATTCCATATTTCACAAATCCGGCATGGGTAACTCGACGTAGCTTGGTTGGTTGCTAAACTAGCTCGTTCTACCCCAAAATCATATATTTTAAGTCAGATAACTAATTCTGGATTGCGAGATACGCAGGATTAAAGGTCTGATGGTCTGGATCACTTCTGTCGTTGACTGAGCCTTTTTAAATCCATCTTTGGCCGTATTTCGCAAATTCGTCATGGGTAACCCGACGTAGCTGGGTTGGTTTGCTAAACTAGCTCGTTCTACTCCAAAATCATATATTTTACATCAGATAACTCATTCCGGGTTGGTTGGCTAAAGTAGCTCGTTCTACCCGAAAATCATATATTTAAGGTCAGATAACTCATTCCGGATTGCGAGATATGCCCTATTTAAGGTCCGTTAGTCTGGACACTTCTGTCATTGACTGAGCCTTTTTTATCCATCTTTGGCCGTTTTTCGTAAATCTGGCATTGGTAGCCCGACTTAGATGGTTTGGTTGGCTAAAGTAGCTCGTTCTACCCCAAAATCATATATTTAACATCAATAACTCATTCCGGATTGCGAGATACGCCCGATTTATAGTCCGATGGTCTGGATCACTTATGTCGTTTACCGGTCCTTTTTTAATCCATCTTTGGCAGATTTTCGCAAATCAGGCTTCGGTAACCCGGCGTATCTGCGTTGGTTTGCTAAAGCAGCTCGTTCTACCCCAAAATCATATATTTTAGGTAAGATAACTCAATTCGAATTGCGAGATACGCCCGATTTAAGGTCCGTTGGTCTGGATCGCTTCTGTCATCGACCCGGCCTTTTCTGATCTATCTGTGGCGGTAGGCCAAACTAGCTCGTTCTACCCCAAAATCATATATTTTACGTCAGAAAACTAATTCCGGATTGCGAGATACGCCGGATTTAAGGTCCGATGGTGTAATCACTTCTGTCGTTGACTGAGCCTTTTTTATCCATCTTTGGCCGTATTTCGTAAATCCGCCATGGGTAGCCCGGCGTAACTAGTTTGGTAGCTAAAATAGCTCGTTCTAACCCAAAATCATATATTTTACATAAGATGATTGCGAGGTAAGCCCGATTTAAGGTCCGATGGTCTAGATCACTTTTGTCGTCAACTGGGCCTTTTCTGATCCATCTTTGGCGGTAGACTAAACTAGCTCGTTCTACCCCCAAAATCATATATTTTACGTCAGATAACTCGTTCTGGATTGCGAGATTTGCCCGATTTAAGGTCTGATGGTCTGGAATACTTCCGTCGTCGACCCGGTCTTTTCTGATCCATCTTTGGTGGTAGGCTAAAGTAGCTCGTTCTACACCAAAATCTTATATTTTACGTTAGGTAAATCATTTAGGATTGCGAGATACGCCCGATTTAAGGTCCGATGGTCTAGATCACTTCTGTCGTTGATTGAGCCTTTTTAATCCATCTTTGGCCGTTTTTCTCAAATCCGGCATGGTAACCCGGCGTAGCGGGGTTGGTTGGCTAAACTAGCCCGTTCTACCCAAAATCATATATTTAGGTCAGATAACTCATTCCGGATTGCGAGATACGACCGATTTAAGGTCCGATGGTGTAGAACACTTCTGTCGTCAACTGGGCCTTTTCTGATCCATCTTTGGCAATAGCCTAAACTAGCTCATTCTACCTCAAAATCAAATATTTTACATCAGATAACTCATTCCGGATTGCGATATATGCCCGATTTAAGGTCCGATCGTCTGGATGACTTTTGTACTTGATCGGGCCATTTTTAATCCATTTTTGGCAGTTTTTCGCAAATCTGGCATGGGTAACCTGGCACAGCGGGTTGGTTGGCTAAAGTAGCTCGTTCTACCCCAAAATCATATATTTAACGTTAGATAACTCATTCCGGATTGCGAGATACGCCCGATTTAAGGTCCGTTGGTCTGGATCACTTCTGTCGTTGACCGGGTCTTTTTTATTCCATATTTGGCCGTATTTCACAAATCCGGCATGGGTAACCTGGCGTAGCTCTGTCAGTTGGCTAAACTAGCTCATTCTACCCCAAAATCATATATTTTACGTCAGATAACTAATTTCGAATTGCGAGATACGCCGGATTTAAGGTCTGATGGTCTAAATCACTTCTGTCGTTGATTGAGCCTTTTTTAATCCATCCTTGGCCATAGTTCGCAAATCCGGCATGGGTAGCCCGGCGCAACTGGTTTGATGGCTAAAGTAGCTCATTTTACAGCAATATTTTAAGTAAGATAACTCCTTTCGAATTGCGAGATACACCCGATTTAAGGTCCAATGGTCTAGATCACTTCTGTCGTCGACCGGGCCTTTTCTGATCCATCTTTGGTGGTAGGCTAAACTAGCTCGTTTTACCCGCAAAATCATATATTTTACGTCAAATAACTCGTTCCAGATTGCAAGATTCGCTCGATTTAAGGTCCGATGGTCTGGAATACTTCTGTCGTCGACCCGGTCTTCTCTGATCCATCTTTGGTGGTAGGCTAAAGTAGCTCGTTCTACCCTAAAATCAAATAATTTACGTCAGGTAAATCATTTAGGATTGCGAGATACGCCCGATTTAAGGTCCGATGGTCTGGATCACTTTTGTCGTTGACTGAGCCGTTTTTTAATCCATCTTTGACCGTATTTAACAAATCCGGCATTGGTAGCCCGGCATAGCTAGTTTGGTTGGCTAAAGTAGCTCGTTCTACCCCAAAATCATATATTTAATGTCAAATAAATCATTCCAGATTGTGAGATACACCTGATTTATAGTTCGATGGTCTGGATCACTTTTGTCGTTCACCTATCCTTTTTTAATCCATCTTTGGCAGATTTTCGTAAATCCGGCTTCGGTAACCTGTCGTAGCTGCGTTGGTTGGCTAAAGTAGCTCGTTTTACCCCAAAATCATATATTTTACGTAGGATAACTCAATTCGGATTGCGAGATACGCCTAATTTAAGGTCCGTTGGTCTGGATCGCTTCTATCGTCGACCGAGCCTTTTCTAATCTATCTGCGGCGGTATGCTAAACTAGCTCATTCTACCCCAAAATCATATATTTTACGTCAGATAACTAATTTCGGATTGCGAGACACGCCGGATTTAATGTCCGATGGTATGAATCACTTCTGTCATTGGCTGAGCCTTTTTTTATCCATCTTTGGCCATATTTTGTAAATATGGCATGGGTAGCCCGGCGTAGCTGGTTTGGTGGCTAAACTAGCTTGTTCTACACTAAAATCATATATTTTACGTAAGATAACTCATTTCGGATTGCGAGATTCACCCGATTTAAGGTCCGATGGTATGGAATACTTCTGTCGTCGACCTGGCCTTTTCTGATCCATCTTTGACGGTAGGCTAAAGTAGCTCGTTCTACCCCAAAATCATATATTTTACGTCAAGTAAATCATTTAGGATTGCGAGATACGCCCGATTTAAGGTCCGACGGTCTGGATCACTTCTGTCGTTGGCTGAGCCTTTTTCAATCCATCTTTTGCTGTTTTTCGCAAATCCGGCATTGGTAGCCTAGCTTAGATGGTTTGGTTCGCTAAAGTAGCTCGTTCTACCCCAAAATCATATATTTAACGTCAGATAACTCATTTCGGATTGCGAGATATGCCAGATTTAAGGTCCGATGGTCTAGATCACTTCTGTGGTCGACCGGGGCTTTTCTGATCCATCTGTGGCGGTAGGCTAAACTAGCTTGTTCTATCCCCAAAATCATATATTTTACATCAGATAACTCATTTCGGATTGCAAGATTCACCCGATTTAAGGTCCGATGGTCTGGAGTACTTCTATCGTCGACCGGCCTTTTCTGATCCATCTTTGGCGGTAGGCTAAAGTAGCTCGTTCTACCCCAAAATCATATATTTTACGTCAGGTAAATCATTTAGGATTACGAGATACGCCCGATTTAATGTCTGATGGTCTAGATCACTTCTGTCGTTGACTGAGCCTTTTTTAATCCATCTTTGGCTGTATTTCGCAAATCTGGCATAGGTAACCCAGCGTAGCGAGGTTGGTTGGCTAAACTAGCTCGTTCTACCCAAAATCATATATTTTACGTCAGATAACTCATTCCGGATTACGATATGCGACCTATTTAAGGTCCGATGGTCTAGAACACTTCTGTCGTCGACTGGGCCTTTTCTGATCCATCTTTGGCGGTAACCTAAACTAGCTCATTTTACCCCAAAATCAAATATTTTACATCAGATAACTTATTCCAGATTGCGAGATATGCTCGATTTAAGGTCCGAAGGTCTGGATCACTTCTGTCCTTGATCGGGCCTTTTTTAATCCATTTTTCGCCGGTATTTCGCAAATCTGGCATGGGTAACCATGCATAGATGGGTTGGTTAGCTAAAGTAGCTTGTTCTTCACCAAAATCATATATTTAATGTCAGATAACTCATTCCGGATTACAAGATATACACGATTTAAGGTCCGTTAGTCTGGATCACTTCTGTCGTTGGCCTGGTCTTTTTTATTCCATATTTGGCCGTATTTCGCAAATTCGGCATGGGTAACCCAGCGTAGCTCGGTTAGTTGGGTAAACTAGCTCGTTTACCCCAAAATCATATATTTTACGTCAGATAACTTATTCCGGATTGTGAGATACGCCGGATTTAAGGTCCAATGGTCTGGATCACTTCTATCATTGACTGAGCCTTTTTTTAATCCATCTTTGTCTGTATTTCATAAATCCAGCATGGGTAGCCCGGCGTAGCTGGTTTGGTAGCTAAACTAGCTCGTTCTACCCTAAAATCATATATTTTACGTAAGATAACTCATTTCGGATTGCGAGATACGCCCGATTTAAGGTCCGATGGTCTAGATCACTTCTGTTGTTGACCGGACCTTTTCTGATCCATCTTTGGCGGTAGGCAAAAGTAGCTCGTTCTACCCCCAAAATTATATATTTTCGTCTGATAACTCGTTCCGGATTACGAGATTCGCCCGATTTAAGGTCCGATGCTCTGGAATACTTCTGTCGTCGACCTGGCCTTTTCTGATCCATCTTTGGCAGTAGGCTAAAGTAGCTCGTTCTACCCCAAAATCATATATTTTACGTCAGGTATATCATTCAGGATTGCGAGATATGCCCGATTTAAGGTCCGATGGTCTGGATCACTTCTGCCGTTGACTGAGCCTTTTTTAATCCATCTTTTGCCATTTTTCACAAATACGACATTGGTATCCTGGCTTAAATGGTTTGGTTGGCTAAAGTAGCTCGTTCTACCCCAAAATCATATATTTAACGTCAGATAACTCATTACGAATTGCGAGATACGCTCGATTTAAGGTCCAATGGTCTGGCTCACTTCTGTCCTTGATCGGGCCTTTTTTAATCCATTTTTGGTGGTATTTCGCAAATCTGTCATGGGTATCCTGGCAAGCTGGGTTGGTTGGCTAAAGTAGCTCGTTCTACCCCAAAATCATATATTTTACGTAAGATAACTCAATTCGGATTACGAGATACGCTCGATTTATGGTCCGTTGGTCTGGATCGCTTCTGTCGTCCACCGGGCCTTTTCTAATCTATCTATGGCGGTAGGCTAAACTAGCTCGTTTTACCCCGAAATCATATATTTTACGTCAGATAACTAATTCTGGATTGCGACATACGCCGGATTCAAGGTCTGATGGGGTGAATCACTTCTGTCGTTGACTGAGCCTTGTTTTTATCCATCTTTGGGCGTATTTCGCAAATCCGGCATAGGTAGACCGACGTAGCTAGTTTGGTGGCTAAACTAGCTCGACCTACCCCAAAATCATATATTTTACATACGATAACTCATTTCGGATTGCAAGATACGCCCGATTTAAGGTCCGATGGTCTAGATCACTTCTATCGTCGACCGGGCCTTTTCTTATCCATCTTTGGCGGTAGGCTAAACTAGCTCGTTCTACCCCCAAAATCATATATTTTACGTCAGATAACTCGTTCCGGATTGCGAGATTCGCCCGATTTAAGGTCCGATGCTGTGGAATACTTCCGTCATCGACCCGGCCTTTTCTGATCCATCTTTGGCGGTAGGCTAAAGTAGCTCGTTCTACCTCAAAATCATATATTTTACATTAGGTAAATCATTTAAGATTGCCAGATACACCCGTTTTAAGGTCCGATGGTCTAGATCACTTCTGTCGCTAACTGAGCCTTTTTTAATCCATCTTTGGCCGTATTTCGCAAATCCGGCATGGGTAACCTCGCGTAGCGGGGTTGGTTGGCTAAACTAGCTCGTTCTACCCAAAATCATATATTTTACATCAGATAACACATTCCGGATTGCGAGATACAACTGATTTAAGGTCTGATGGTCTAGAACGCTTCTGTCGTCGACCGGGCCTTTTTTGATCCATCTTTAGCGGTAGGCTAAACTAGCTCGTTCTACCCTAAAATCAAATATTTTACATCAGATAACTCATTCCAGATTGCGATATAAGCCCGATTTAAGGTCCGATGGTCTGGATCACTTCTGTCCTTCATCGGGCCTTTTTTAATCCATTTTTGGCAGTATTTCACAAATCTGGCATGGGTAACTTGGCGTAGTCAGGTTGGTTGGCTAAAGTAAATCGTTCTACCCCAAAATCATATATTTAACGTCAGATAACTCATTCCGAATTGCGAGATACACCCGAATTAAAGTCAGTTGGTCTAGATCACTTCTGTCATTGACCGGGTCTTTTTTATTCCATATTTGGTCGTATTTTGCTAATCCGGCATGGGTAACCCGGCGTAGCTCGGTTGGTTGGCTAAACTAGCTCATGCTACCCTAAAATCATATATTTTACGTCAGATAACTAATTCCGGATTGTGAGATACGCCGTATTTAAGGTCCAATGGTCTAGATCACTTCTGTCGTTGACTGAGCCTTTTTGAATCCATCGTTGGCCGTATTTCGCAAATCCGGCATGGGTAGCCCGGCGTAGCTTGTTTGGTGGCTAAACTAGCTCGTTCTACCCCCAAAATCATATATTTTACGTAAGATAACTCATTCCGGATTGCGAGATACGCCCGATTTAAGGTCCGATGGTCTGCATCACTTCTGTCGACGACCGGGCCTTTTCTGATCCATCTTTGGCGGTAGGCTAAACTAGCTCGTTCTACCCGCAAAATCATATATTTTACATCAGATAACTCGTTCTAGATTACGAGATTCGCCCGATGTAAGGTCCGATGGTTTGGAATACTTCTGTCGTCGACCCGGCCTTTTCTGATCCGTCTTTGGCAGTAGGCTAAAGTAGCCCGTTCTACCCCAAAATCATTTATTTTACATCAGGTAAATCATCAGGATTGCGAGATATGCCCGATTTAAGGTCCGATGGTCTGGATCACTTCTGTCGTTGACTAAGCATTTTTTAATCCATCTTTAGCCGTTTTTCGCAAATCCGGCATTGGTAGCCCAGCTTAGATGGTTTGTTTGGCTAAAGTATCTCGTTCTACCCCAAAATCATATATTTAAAGTCAGATAACTCATTCCGGATTGCGAGATACGCTTGATTTATGGTCCGATGGTCTAGATCACTTCTGTCGTTCGTCGGTCATTTTTTAATCCTTCTTTGGCGGATTTTCACAAATCTGGCTCGATAACCCAGCGTAGCTGCGTGGGTTTGCTAAAGCAGCTCGTTCTACCCGAAAATCATATATTTTACGTAAGATAACTCAATTCGGATTGCGAGATACGCCCGATTTAAAGTCCGTTGGTCTGGATCGCTTCTACCGTCGACCGGGTCTTTTCTAATCTATCTATGGCGGTAGGCTAAAGTAGCTCGTTCTACCACAAAATCATATATTTTACGTCAGGTAACTTATTCCAGATTGCGAGATACGCCCGATTGAAAGTCAGATGGTCTGGATCGCTTCTGTCATTGACCGACCCTTTTTTAATCCATCCTTGGCCCTATTTCGCAAATCCGGCTTGGGTAACCCGTCGTAGCGGGGATGGTTGGCTAAACTAGCTCGTTCTACCCCAAAATCATATTTTTTACGTCAAATAACTCATTCTGTATTGCGAGATACGCCCGATTTAAGGTCCTATGGTCTGGATCACTTTTGTCGTCGACCGGGCCTTTTTTTATTCGTCTTTGGCAGTAGGCTAAAGTAGCTCGTTCTACCCCCAAAATCATATATTTTACATCAGGAAACTCAATCCGGATTGCGAGATACGCCCAATTTATGGTCTGATGGTCAGGATCACTTCTGTCATTGACCAACCCTTTTTTAATACATCTTTGGTAGTATTTCGCAAATATGGCATGCGTAAACCGACGTAGCAGGGTTGGTTGGCTAAACTAGCTCGTTCTACCGCAAAATCATATATTTTACGTCAGATAACTCATTCCGGATTGCGAGATACGCCTAATTTAAGGTCCGATGGTCTGGATCACTTCTGTCCTCGATCGGGCCTTTTCTAATCCATCTATGGCGGAAGGCTAAAGTAGCTCGTTCTACCCCAAAATCATATATTTTATGTGAGATAACTCATTCCAGAGTGCGAGACATGCCCGATTTATGGTCCGTTGGTCTGGATCCCTTCTGTCATCGACCGGGCCTTTTCTGATCCATCATTGACGGTATGCTAAAGTAGCTCGTTCTACTCCAAAATCATATATTTTACGTCAGAAAACTCATTCTGGATTGTGAGATACGCCCGATTTAACTTCTGATGGTCAGGAACACTTCTTTCGTCGACCGAGCCTTTTCTGATCCATCTTTGGCAGTAGGCTAAAGTAGCTCGTTCTACCCCAAAATCATATATTTTACGTCAGATAACTCGTTCCGGATTGCGAGATATGACCGATTTAACGTCCGATGGTCTAGAACACTTCTGTCGTCGACCGGGCCATTTCCGATCCATCTTTGGCGGTAGGCTAAAGTAGCTTGTTCACCCCAAAATCATATATTTTACATCAGGTAACTCATTCCGGATTGCGAGATACTCCCGATTTAAGGTCCGTTGGTCTGGATCACTTCTGTCCTCGACTGGGCCTTTTCTGATCCATCTTTGGCGGTGGGCTAAAGTAGCTCGTTCTACCCCAAAATCATATATTTTTGTTAGATAACTCGTTCCGGATTACGAGATACACCCGATTTAAGGTTCGATGGTCTGGAACACTTCTGTCGTTGACCGAGCCGTTTCTGATCCATCTTTGGCGGTAGTCTAAAGTAGCTCGTTCTACCCAAAATCATATAGTTTACGTCAGGTAACTCATTCTGGATTGAGAGATACGCCCGATTTATGGTCCGATGATCTGGATGACTTTTGTCGTCAACGGGGCCTTTTCTGATCCAACTTTGGTGGTAGGCTAAGGTAGCTTGTTCTACCCCAAAATCATATATTTTACATCAGGTAGCTCATTCCGGATTGCGAGATACGCCCAATTTAAGGTCCGATGGTCTGGATCACTTCTGTCGTTGACCTAGCCTTTTTTTAATCCAGCTTTGCCGGTATTTCGCAAATCCGGCATGGGTACCCTGCATATCGGGGTTAGTTGGCTAAAATACGCCGGATTTAAGGTCTGATGGTCTGGATCACTCCTATCATTCACCGGTCCTTTTTTAATCCATCTTTGGCGAATTTTCAATAATCCGGCTTCGGTAACCCGGCGTAGCTAGGTTGGTTGGCTAAAGTAGCTCGTTCTACTCCAAATCATATATTTTACGTAAGATAACTCATTCCGGATTGCGAGATACACCCGATTTAAGGTCCGTTGGTCTTGATCACTTCTGTTGTCGATCGGGCCTTTTCTTATCCATCTTTGGCAGTATGCTAAAGTAGCTCGTTCTACTCCAAAATCATATATTTTACGTCAGATAACTCGTTCTGAATTGCGAGATACGCCCGATTTAACGTCCGATGGTCTGCAACACTTCTGTTGTCGACTGGGCCGTTTCTGATCCATCTTTGGTGGTAGGCTAAAGTAGCTCGTTCTACCCCAAAATCATATATTTTACATCAGGTAACTCATTCCGAATTGCGAGATACGCCCGATTTAAGGTCGATGGTCTGGATCACTTCTGTCGTTGACCGAGCCTTTTTTAATCCATCTTTGGCTGTATTTCGCAAATCTGGCAAGGGTAACCCAGCGTAGCGGGGTTGGTTTACAATAATAGCTCGTTCTACCTCAAAATCATATATTTTACATCAGAAAACTCATTCCGGATTGTGAGATACGCCCGATTTAAGGTCCGATGGTCTAGATCACTTCTGTCGTCGACTGGGCCTTTTCTGATCCATCTTTGGTGGTAGGATAAACTAGCTCGTTGTACCCTAAAATCATATATTTTACGTCAGATAACTCATTCTAGAGTGCGAGACACACCCGATTTAAGGTCCGTTGGTTTGGATCACTTCTATCGTCGACCGGCCCTTTTTTATCTATCTTTGGCGTTAGGCTAAAGTACCTCGTTCTACCCCAAAATCATATATTTTACGTCTGATAACTCGTTTCAGATTGCGAGATACGTCCCATTTAAGGTCCGATGGTCTGGAGCACTTCTGTCGTCGACCGAGCCTTTTCTGATCCATCTTTGGCGGTAGGCTAAAGTAGCTTGTTCTACCCCAAAATCATATATTTTACGTTAGGTAACTCATTCTGAATTGCGAGGTACGCCCGATTTAAGTTCCAATGGTCTAAATAACTTCTTTTGTTGACCGGGACTTTTTTAATCCATCCTTGGCCGTATTTAGTAAATCCGGCATGGGTAACTCGGGGTAGCGGGGTTGGTTGGATAAACTAGCTCTTTCTACCCCAAAATTATAATTTTTACGTCAGATAACTCATTCCGGATTGCGAGATACGCCCGATTTAAGGTTCGATGGTCTCGATTACTTCTGTTGTTGACTATCCCTTTTTCAATCCATCTTTGGCAGTATTTTGCAAAATCCGGCATGGGTAACCCGACGTGGCAGGGTTGGTTTGCTAAAGTAGCTCGTTCTACCCCAAAATCTTATATTTTACATTAGATAACTTATTCCGATTTAAGGTCCGATGGTCTGGATCACTTCTGTCGTCGACCGGGCCTTTTCTAATCCATCTTTGAAGATCTTTCTACCCCAAAATCTTATATTTTACATCTGGTAAGTCATTCTGGATTGTGAGATACGCCCTATTTAAGGTCCGATGGTCTAGATCACTTCTGTCGTCGACCGGGCCTTTTCTGATCCATCTTTGGCTGTAGGCTAAAGTAGCTCGTTCTACCACAAAATGATATATTTTACATCAGATAACTCGTTCCGGATTACGAGATACACCCGATTTACGGTCTGATGGTCTAGATCACTTCTGTCAATGACCGCCCCTTTTTTAATCCATCTTTGGCGGTATTTCGCAAATCCGGTATGGGTAACGCGGCGTAGCAGGGTTGGTTGGCTAAAGTACCTCGTTCGACCCCAAAACATTATATTTTACGTCAGATAACTCATTCTGGATTGCGAGATACGCCCGATTTAAGGTCTGATGGTCTGGATCACTTCTGTCATCGACCGGGCCTTTCCTGATCCATTTTCTGCCGTAGGCTAATGTAGCTCGTTCTACACCAAAATCATATATTTTACATCAAGTAACTCATTCCGGATTGCGAGATATGCCCGATTTAAGGATCGATGGTCTGGATCTCTTCTGTTATTGACCGGGCCTTTTTCAATCAATCTTTGGCAGTATTTCGCGAATTCAACATGGGTAACGGGGCGTAGCAGGGTTGGTTGGCTAAAGTAGCTCGTTCTACCCTAAAATCATATATTTTACATCAGATAACTCATTCCGGATTGCGAGATACGCCCGATTTAAGGTCCATTGGTCTGGATCATTTCTGTCATTGACCGGGCCTTTTTTAATCCATCTTTAGCCGTATTTCGCAAATCCGGCATGGGTAACCCTGCGTAGCCGGGTTGGTTTGCCAAAGTGGCTCGTTCTTCCCCGAAATCTTATATTTTATGTCAGATAACTCATTCCGGATTGCGAGATACACCCGATTTAAGGTCCAATGGTCTAGTTCATTTCTGTCGTCGACCTGGCCGTTTCTGATCCATCTTTGCCGGTAGGCTAAAGTAGCTCGTTCTACCCCAAAATCATATATTTTATATCAGATAACTCATTGTAGAGTGCGAGACACGCCAGATTTAAGGTCCGTTGCTCTGGATCACTTCTATCGTAAACTGGCCCTTTTTTTATCCATCTTTGGCGGTAGGCTAAAGTAGCTCGTTCTACCCCAAAATTATATATTTTACTTCAGGTAAATCATTCTAGAGTGCGAGACACGCCCGATTTAAGGTCCGTTGGTCTGAATCACTTCTGCCGTTGACCGAGCCTTTTCTGATCCATCTTTGGCGGTAGGCTAAAGTAGGTCGTTCTACCCCAAAATCATATATTTTACGTCAGATACCTCATTCCGGATTGCGAGATACGTCTGATTTAAGGTCCGATGGTATGAAACACTTCTGTTGTCGACCGAGCCATTTCTGATCCATCTTTGGCGGTAGGCAAAAGTAGTTCGTTCTACCCCAAATTCATATATTTTTCGTTCGATAACTCATTCCAGATTGCGAGATACGCCCCATTTAAGGTCTGATGGTCTAGATCACTTCTGTCGTCGACCGAGCCTTTTCTGATCCATCTTTAGCGGTAGGATAAACTAGCTCGTTTTACACTTCTGTCGTCGACCGAGCCTTTTATGAGCCTTTTCTGGTTGAGATTCATCTCGCCACACATGATGTGTTTGGCGAACCCGTGTAGTACTTCGGTTGGCGATAGTGGTTGGCCACACGAAGTGCTTCTGCGCTTCATATCGCTCAACTTGTTGTGCGCTCGAGCTAGCCGAGCATGTCAAGTAACCCGTGTGTCTTATGTATGTTCACCATGTTTGGTCGTCAATGCTTGAACCTAGGGTACCAAACTTACCAGTGAGAATCCCGTTAACCATGGTACCTCGATCCGCTAAGACTCATGAGCCGGGCATGGTGGTATGGGACCCGTGGTCGAGCTGTCGGCCTACGCTGGGGCCACATGCCTCCCCGTAGTGACTAGTGAGCGACCAAACTCGCGAGCCGATTATGGTGGTATGAGACACTATATTCGTACTGTCGGCCTACATTAATAAGGTGATGAGGGAGTGGTGCAACCTTCGTGCGTAACAGCCCTGGAAGCCCTTTGTAGTGACCTCGAGCATGCTCTGAAATCGCAGTGCGCCTTAGGGTATGCCGCGATATATAGAGTATGAACTAGGCCCGTTTCTGTATTGTGATGAATCGTTTAAGGGGTGATGGGGGAATGGTGTAACCTTTGTGCGTAACAGCCCTGGCAGCCTCTGCAGTGACCTAGAAAACACACCATCGTCTGATATTAACTAGGATTGACGACCCTAGAATGGATCATGTTTGGGAATGATACAAGGGAGGTACCTTAGTTTCCCAATCCTGCTGTTTGAAATGGACTAATTAAAAACTCGGTAATCATGCTCATCATGCATTGCATGTGCCTGGAAGATGTGGAGCACTGTGGGATGAAAGCATGCCGCGAGCGTGAGATGGTGTCGCATGAGGGAGTATGTCGGTGAGGGCATCCATCATACCTACATCCATACTTGCATTAATAAGAGTAGCTAGGAGTGTTTGACTTTACTGCTTTATCATTATTGCTTGACTGTGTTGATAACATGTTAACCTATACCTTACTGTTCCACTGAGTTAGCTACTCACTCCCACGTTATGGGACGGTGTTGCGCACACCAACCAGACTCTGTCACAGGTTTAGACGAGCCGACGACACAGGAGGCGGAGCCCGATTATGACGAGGATCAGGAGGAGTTCTCGTATATGCAATACTACGGCGGCTTCGACTAGGCTACCGCACTGACGGGATTTGCAGGGATCACTCCTTAGACTATTTTGACATTTTGATCACAAACAAACATATGTATATGGTAACTCAGATAGATTCATACTCTGGAGAACAAAAATGATTTTTGTATCTTTACATACATGTATATGTAGTTCAGTCTTCCGCTTGCCCTTATACAAATGATTTGGAGTATGAATTACTATTTTTGGTATAATCTCACTCATGTTTATTGTTCTAACACAGACAACATTTAATCAGCATTATTGATGTTGCATAAGTGATGCGTTGGAAATCGGGAGTTGAGTTATACTCGACCCCCGATTTTCAGGGCATTACAAGTTGGTATCAAAGCATGATTTTGATTAAACCGGACCTGAGTTATGTTCCAACGACGTCCGCTGACGCATTACAACTTAGGAGGGTGCGCAAAAATATAGAAACAGTCTTAGGGTCTCCCGATTTCGCCGTTCGGCGAAGTTCATTGCAAATGGACATTTTGATCGAGTTCGTACTCGATCCCGACCGCACGTATCGATCCCAGACCGCTTCTAGACCGTCTATTGACGTGTCTAGATCACAATACACCTTACTCAGGCAGTCAAAAATTTATAAATGTCAGTGTGTGTTCGGGAGTGCCCGAAAGTGCCCGAAATAGAGCGAATCGAGGTCGGAGGCCTACCCATGCTGATCCAGGGGTACCCAGGGTGGGACCCAGATATTTTTGGGGCCCAGGGGGATGTACGAAGGGGGCCATGGGGCCCCATTTTCAAAAATCAAAAAATTTTTGGCGAGGCCCTCGCCGGTTCGACGAGGCCTCGCCGACTTTTGGGTTGGGCCGGGCCCGCGGCGTGGGCCGGTCGTGTTTGGGGGTCCCTATAACCCCCTCCCCTAGCCATTTTTTCCCTCCTACCTTGCTGCCCTCTCTTGCAAATCGCCCCTCCAACCCTCTTCTCTACCATTTTCAACCACATCCCACCTTCCTCCATCGTGGACTGTTGCCTCTTTCTCCATTTCCTCTTCGTTTTCCTCTTTTGGACCCCCCACACGCCGTTGGAGCTCCTAAAATCGTGTGAGCTATCTCCCCACCTGTTCTTCCCATTTTCTTTCTTCATTTCCCTGCCTTTGGCCCCCTTCAACGCTTGTTGGGGCAGCTGATCGTGGAGGACAAGGGAAGTCAGCCCCTTCTCCCTATTTCATCTTTTTTCATGGCCCTTTTTAGAGTTGTGGCGGCCATTTTCTCCATCTCCACCATCCTCTCTCTGATGGGCAAGAGAAAGAGTGCCGCTGATGAGGCTGGGCCTAGTCGCCCTACACGATCAAGGCGGCCGCGAGACACCGCCGCTAGCTCGAGCTTTGCCCGGGAGTTTCGCACGAAGCAGGACCTTGATCCCCGGATCCCTGCAGAGCGGGTACAGTTGGCGGCGCTACCTCATGGAGTCTATGAGGACCGCAGAGTTCTTTTTGAAGCCCAGGTGGATGGTCGGCTATTTGGGGAATATTATTTGTTCGAGCAAGTGGAGGCGGCCCTCTGGGGTCCACTATTTGAGGTCAGAGGTCGCACAAATTTCGGCACTGTCAAAGCCTTCTACGCCAACATTTGTGAGCCTACACTGGACCCTTTGCAGTTTCGGCTCTTAGTTGGGGTGGATCTGTTCGTCACCGTTGATGTGAGGATGATCGCGCGGCTTATGAATATGCCCCTTGGTGACGTACATGCTAGCGAGCTGAATTTGGGGACTGCTCGTGAAAGGGATCGCCGCACACGATACCTTTGTGGTGGCCGACTAGCTGAATGGCAGCCGAACAAAAGCCTGCTAGCTTCCCACATGTCTGAAGACGTCCGCCTACTACATCACATCTTCACGTACAACCTCTACCCCAGATACAGTAATCGCAGCGAGTGCACGCGCCTTATGGTTGATTTTCTGTACCAAGTAGGGCAGAGGGCGAACTTGTGTGTACCCACTTTCGTGTTGCGACAAATCGTGAATGTTGCACGCTCCACCAGGAGCTCTGATTCGCTTCCTTTCGGCTGACTCATATGCAGGATTGCACAGGAGTATGGCTATAGTCTAGGGACGAAAATGCCAGTACCGGTCCACTAGATTGACGAGAATACTCTCAAGCAGATGAAGCTTGGGGCACAGCGACAACGGGCCCGACAGGGGGAGAGTGAGGATGAGATTGAGAACGATGAAGACAAGAGTGAAGATGGAAGTGAAGCTGAAGAAGAGGAAGAGGAACCTGAGGCTCAGGACACTGAGGAGAGTTCACCTCCTGTGGATCAGGAGTAGGGCGTGGATCGGGCTGCCCTTGATGCACGTTTAGCCCATCTTGAGGAGGGCCAAGCTGCCCTACAGCAGGAAGTCGGGCGGGTCTGAACCAAGCTCGGCGAGGTGTCTCGCACCTTGAAGGCCATCCTGTGTTGTCTGCATGACAAGAATGCCCCTCCTCCATTGCCTGATTCGGATGCCTAGTCATCCATACTGCCGCTTGTAGTTGTTTGGTGGTTCCCTGTACTAGGATTATATTTCATGTTGATGATGTAGTAGTTAGTTAGATGTTTTAAGTGTTTGATGTTGTAGATGTATTGACTCGCATGTAATTTCTGTCATGATTCATGTAACTTTGTATTCCATGTATTGTGACAATTTTGGGAAAATGAAAAGCATGTAGCCTCTTTTGCTATGAGATGTGTGGAATGCTTAAAGTGTTTATATGATGCGTTGCTATACTTTATCTCACCAATGTTATACCCTATGTTATATAAGGCATGCCGCGACAGTATACGCGGAGCACGGCACACCTCCGTCTTACTGGCTCTATGGACCAGACTCCTTCTAGTAGTGGTGGTCCTGCGGACCGAGGGTCAGATTCTGATCAGCCTCCTGCTGGTCCTACCGGTGGACTGCCACCCTACACGCCCCCGGTTCGTGAGTAGTACCGACCGTCATCATCTGCACAACATGACTCACAGGCTGCTCCGCCTACGGACAGGATCGAGCGGTTGATGTTGATGATGCATCAGCAGCAGATGCAGCAATAGTAGATACAGCAGCAGCAGCACCAGTAGCTTATGGCCACTATTGTTGAGGCCTTATCCCAGGGTGGTAGTGCGACTCCACCTACGACATCCGCACATCCTGCTGAGCATTCGGAGCCTCCTGCTCAGTTTGAGGATGTGCCTCTGCCCACACCCGTCGCACCTTCTACTGGAGATGTTGGTACCCGCGGTTTACTCAAGCGATTTCAGCGCTTGAGGCCTCCCTCATTCATGGGTTCTCACAGACCCGAGGAGGCAGAGTTTTGGCTTGACCGCATCTCCAAGATGCTACGGATGCTGCACTGTACAAAGGCAGAGCAGGTCGAGTTGGCCTCTTTCATGTTTGAGAGGGAGGCCAGTTTATAATGGGACAGTGTGCTGCGGTCGGTCGCAGAGGGTTACGTGTGGACCTGGGAGGCTTTCGAGTTCTGGTTCCAAGAGAAATACTACCTGCAGACGTACCGAAATGAGCGGGAGGATGAGTTCCTACGCCTCAGGCAGGGAAGCATGACAGTTACTGAGTATGAGCACCGCTTCACAGAGTTGGGCCGTTTTGTCCCGACTATCCTCGTCAATGAGCAGATGCGGATGCGTCGCTTTTCTGGAGGTCTGCGACCTGACATACGGTCGAAGATATGCTACCTCAGTATACCTACCTATGCGGTACTGGTCCACATGTCTATGACGACCGAGCAGGATGTGGACCGGTTGGCCCAATCTCGTGGTGTTATGGTTGCGAGGCCACGACAGGAGTTACAGAGCAGGCCTATTCTAGACAAGAGGCCTCGTGCTGACTCGCCTCTCAGGATCGCAACGCCATTGGCTCTGGTGGGGCACCCTATTGTTACCTGCACGTACTGCGGGAAACAGGGTCATCTTATTGGGAGTTGTTTCGCGCGGATGAAGCATAGTGGTTTCTCTCTGGCGCAGATGTTAGGTCGTTCTAGCCCGCAGGCCTTATCGACGCCACCTTTACAGACTGCCCCTGCCCATCCTTCCTTCCGACCTCCTGTATCACGCTTCAGGCCGCTGCAACGGCCCTTGGCTCCTCAGCCGAACCGTCAGCAGCAGGCTCGCGTACATACTCTCGTTGCTGAGGCACCTGAGACGTCGCTTTCGGCCCCGACAGCTTTTGAGGGTACGGCTCACATTCACAGTACTTCTGTTTCCTTATTGGTGGACACTGGATCCACTACTTCTATTATTTTGTGTGGGGCAGTTAAACGTCTATCTTAGCGTACTATTCCCACTAAGGGATTGAGACTCACTACGGCCACTGGGACTTTTCTGGATGTCGCACGGTTATGTGAGGGTTGCTCTGTATATTTGGGTAGCAGCACAGTGCTCGTTGACCTCATTGTTGCCCCACTATGGCACTACGACGTTATCCTCGGTATGGACTGGCTAGCTAAGATGAGGGCAGAGATAGATTGTGATACTCGGATCGTGACAGCCTATGGATCTGACGGCACAGTTTTCACGTTTCCAGTGCAGGTCAGTTGGTCCTGCCGTGTTGATTGTTATACTGCTTTATTAGTGCCGATTGATGGTCCGACATTGGAGGATACACCGGTGGTTCGGGAATTTGTAGATGTGTTTAAGACTATTCCTGGTTTACCTCCTCGGCGCGAGATTGATTTTACAATTGATCTTACGCCTGGTGCGACACCCATCTCATTGCCGACTTATCGTATGCCTCCATGTGAGATGGAGGATCTGCGGAGACAGATTGACGAGCTTGTAGAGAAGGGTTTTATACGACCTAGTGTGTCTCCTTGGAGAGCACCTATGCTATTTGTGAAGAAGAAGGACGGGTCACTACGGTTATGTATTGATTACCGTAGGTTGAACCAGGTCACGGTGAAGAACAAGTATCCTTTGTCCAGGATAGATGATCTGTTTGATCAGTTGAGGGGGGCGAAGTATTTCTCGAAGATTGATCTTCAGCCGGAGTACCACCAGTTGCGCGTGAGAGATGAGGACGTGCAGAAGACAGCCTTCAAGACGTGCTTTGGGCACTATGAGTTCCTAGTGATGTCATTCGGCCTTACGAACGCACCAGCCGTGTTCATGGATCTGATGAACCGAGTATTTCGGCCCTTCCTGTACCGATTCGTCATCGTCTTTATTGATGACATTTTGATATACTCTACGAGTCGGGAGGAGCACGAGGAGCACCTGAGAGCGATGTTGGGTACACTGGAGAAGAACCAGTTGTTCGCACAGTACAAGAAGTACGACTTCTGGCAGGAGGAAGTCAAGTTCCTCGGACATGTAGTGTCCAAGGATGGGATAGCAATGGACCTTGCTAAGGTAGCCGCGGTTCAAGATTGGTAGCAGCCTAGCTCGGTTACCGAGGTGAGGAGTTTCCTTGGTCTGGCTGAGTATTACAGGCACTTCATTCGGAATTTCTCAAAGATTATCAGGCCATTGTCTCAGTTGACCCGGAAGGACCTGAAGTTCGCCTGGAATGAGAAGGCGGAAGCAGCTTTCAATGAGCTGAAGGACAAGTTGACGTCCGCCCCTGTGCTAGTATTGCCAGAGCAAGGGGAGAAATACATGATATACACTGACGCGTCTCGCGTTGGTTTGGGTTGTGTCCTGATGCAGAAGGACAGGGTAATTTCGTATGCCTCGAGACAATTAAGGAAGCACGAGGAGAATTACCCTACACACGACATGGAGTTGACAGCTGTCATCTTTGCATTGAAGCTCTGGAGACATTACCTCTACGGAGAGGAGTTCAAGCTTTTCTACGACTACAAGAGCCTTAAGTACATATTCACACAGCGAGACTTGAATATAAGACAACGCCGATGGATGGAGACCTTGAAGGACTTCAAGTTCGAGGTTTCCTACCATCCTGGCAAGGCGAACCTTGTGGCAGACGCGTTGAACCGCAAGAAGGCTATAGCATTTGCGGCACCGTTGATGATAGCTGAGTGGGACATGGTTGAGTTCGTATGGGACTTCGAGTAGAGACTCACTGTGGAGGAGCCATTTGAGTGTGTTGCGCACGTTTGGGTGCGACCACTTATTGACGACAGGATTATTGAGGCCCAGGAGGGCGATATGCGGCTATCTGAGCTTCGAGAGCAAGCTAGCGACGCCGAGGATTCCGAGTGGAGAGTTGGTTCTGATGGGGGCCTACGATTCCGTGGCCGCCTATCCGTACCTGATATGCCTGACTTAAGACGCGAGCTTCTCGAGTCTGCCCATAACTCGAAGCTTGCGATGCATCCTGGTAGCACGAAGATGTGCCGGGATATGAGACGGTCATATTGGTGGGATAACATGAAGGCCCACATCGCTGAGTATATGTTCGCTGTCTGACGTGCCGGCAAGTCAAGGCAGAACATCGCCGACCTCCTGGACTGCTTCAGCCCATGCCCATAGCAGAGTGGAAGTGGGACTTCATCTCCATGGATTTCATATCTGGGTTGCCAAAGACGAGGAAGGGACACGATTCCATTTAGGTGATTGTGGACCGGTTGACCAAATCGGCCCACTTTCTCCCTATCAGAGTCACGAACTCTGCAGACGAGCTGGATAGATTGTATATTAGAGAGATTGTGCGTCTGCATGGAGTTCCACTTGAGATTGTGTCGGACAGAGACACTCGGTTCACATCTATCTTCTGGACTCGTATCCAGGAAGCGATGGGTGTGAAGTTGAAGTTCAGTACGGCATTGCATCCTCAGACTGATGGGCAGACAGAGCGAGTGAATCAGATTCTGGAGGATATGTTGCAGGCATGTGTGTTGGACTTCAAGGACAGCTGGGATGACTGTCTTCCGTACGCAGAGTTCGCCTACAACAACAGCTTCCAAGCGACTATTGGTATGGCGCCATATGAGGCCTTATATGGTCGTCCCTGTAAAGCACCGCATTGTTGGGCTGAGGTTGGCGAGCGTAGTCTGATTGACCCGGAGTTGGTACAGACAACTACAGAGAAGGTCGACATTATCAAGTGTCGACTACTTACAGCACAGAGCAGGCAGAAGAGTTACGCCGATACGAGGCGGCGACCGCTTGAGTTCGAGGTCGGGGATCATGTATTCCTCCGAGTTTCCCCTATGAAGGGAGTCCTTCGGTTTGGGAAGAAGGGGAAGCTCACACTGAGGTTTATCGGTCCGTTTCAGATACTGGATCGAGTGGGTGATGTAGCGTATCGTCTCACTTTGTCCACACCACTTGCATCTGTACACAACGTATTTTATGTATCTATGCTGAAGAAGTACGTTCCTGATCCTTCACATATCATCAGATGGGAGTAGATACAGCTGAGCGAGGATGCTACGTATGAGTTGCGCCCGACGCGTATTCTTGACAGGAAGGAGCAGGTACTGCGTAGCAAGGTCATTCCACTTGTGAAGGTACTATGAACACATCATTCAGAGGAGGAAGCTACTTGGGAGACTGAGGCCGAGGTCAGGAAGAACTACCCTCAGATTCTCGAGCAATACGAAAAGGTATAAATTTCGAGGGCGAAATTTTTGTTTAAGGGGGGTAGATTGTAACGACCCGTAAATTTCCGTACTATGGCTCGAGTACCACCTCGACTAGAAATCATTTAAGATTAAATCCTTTGGAAATTTAACAAAGTTAAGTAAGTGCTAAACTCGATTAGCCATGAAATCCATTGGAATCGCTTTAAATACGATCTGCAAGACCCAAAACTTGCAAGATCATTGACTCTAGGTTACCCTAAAGTTTAGGATCAAACTCATTACTCGACTGCTCTTGGGAATGAATTGAAACTCCGTATCAGGTCTAGATCGCACATCGAAACTCCGATTAACACGAAGTTAAGGAACTAGGACCGCCTCACTGGGCTTGACAACCATCTCGGAAATCAAGTCCAGACGATGTCCCACGGCCATTCGCTAGAGTCCGGAGCGAGGGAGTGTGAAAACCTTTGTTTTCTTTACAAAATAAATATCTTCAATAGTGATCTGACACCACTCGCTTGCGGATCAGTATTAAGCAACCAGACCGTCAGAATCAGACCAAATTACACCCTCGGATCAGGAAAAATTTCAGGAACATTTACATGTACTTGGAATTTCGGATCGTGGCCCACTGACCGTTGAACTGAAAATGGTCCGCCACGCGGATCTGGGAATCCGACCGAGACGAAAACATAATCCCACGTACATCCATGAGTTGTGAGCTTAAGTCTGACGTTTGGCTCAAGGAGGGCCACCAGAAACCCTCTTTTGAGCTGGAACAACGCCGAAATGCTTATAATATAAGTATACCTTGAACATGAGTCTATTCCGAAGAGTTTTTAGGCTATATAAGGGCCTTAGAACAGCCCCTCTCACAGCCATACGAATTTGGGATAAAACCCTAAGGAGAGAGAGAGAAAAGGAGAGAAAGCTTAAGAGTTGTGAGAGCATCTTCCTCCTAGTGCTTTCAATCACCATACGGGCTGCACCACCTCTTCCTTGACGCTTTCCCGGCGATACCGACTCCGTTTTAAGGTGAGAAACCCTAACCCTAGATCTGTTTGGGTGAGTGAAGGTTATAGGTTATGAAATAGCTAACCGGTTTCACTCTCAAGGCGATAAAACTGCCGAAATACGGAAGCCCTTCGAACCTTGTGATTCCAAGGTACAAGGTGAGGACTTTAGGTGTATAGGTTACGGTTTTCAATGCTTTCAATGTCAGATAATGATAGATTCATGATCTGCATGTAATTGCACATGTACAAAGTGCTTTCCGTTTCCTGTTTCGATTAAAGATGCAAAATATGGAATTTTACATACTCTAGGTATACGTAGAAATACCGTATACGTATACATTTTGGAAATGTGTTTGCCATGATTAATTGTTGTATAATTATATAGTATATGGATAAAATACCTATTTGGCGAAAGGAATCGCCGTAATACATGTTCCCTTGTATACACTATGTATGTTGAAATTGTGTATCCTAGAAAATACCCCATACGTATAAATTTTGGCGATGTGATTGTCATGATTATTTGCTGTATGAATATGATATATACGTATAAAATATTAGTTTGGTAAAAGGACAGCCCTAATACACATTCCTCTAACATACGTCATGTATGTTGAAATAGTGCACTCTAAGTGTTTGTGAAATTGTTTGTGAGTGTAAGTGTTTAAGTGTTAGTGCCTTAGGTAGGTGCTAAGATGGGGTTCTCAACTACCTTAGAGTCACGTATGATACCCTCCATGTGGTTGTTTACTCTAACCACTCACTTATGAAACATATGTATTTATATCCCCATTTGTATTGCGCTCCATAACATGCTTTTTAATATGCTTTGTAACTTGTTTCATAACATGCTTTATAATATGCTTTATGACATGATTGCTAGTGTGCTTGAATTACTTTGTTTATCAAGCTTTACTTCACATGCTATGGTTGGGAATTGACTGGGCTTGGGACTATGTCCATAGTCCAGACATCCGGTACCAGACTTGGAATCGTAATTGAGATTCATCTCGCCATACATGATGTGTTTGGCGAACCCGTGTCGTACTTCGGTTGGCGATAGTGGTTGGCCACACGAAGTGCTTCTGCGCTTCATATCGCTCAACTTGTTGTGCGCTCAAGCTAGCCGAGCACGTCAAGTAACCTGTGTGTCTTATGTATGTTCACCATGTTTGGTCACCAATGCTTGAACCTAGGGTACCAAACTTACCAGTGAGAATCCCGTTAACCATGGTACCTCGATCCGCTAAGACTCATGAGCCGGGCATAGTGGTATGGGACACCGTGGTCGAGCTGTCGGCCTACGCTGGGGCCACGTGCCTCCCCATAGTGACTAGTGAGCAACCAAACTCGTGAGCCGATTATGGTGGTATGGGACACTATATTCGTGCTGTCGGCCTACATTGATAAGGTGATGGGGGAGCGGTGCAACCTTTGTGCGTAACAACCCTGGCAGCCCTTTGTAGTGACCTCGAGTATACTCTGAAATCGCAGTGCACCTTAGGGTGTGCCGCGGTATATAGAGTATGAACTAGGCCCGTTTCTGTATTGTGATGAATCGTTTAAGGGGTGATGGGGGGAATGGTGTAACCTTTGTGCGTAATAGCCCTGGCAGCCTCTGCAGTGACCTAGAAAATACACCATCGTCTGATATTAACTAGGATTGACGACCCTAGAATGGATCATGTTTGGGAATGATACAAGGGAGGTACCTTAGTTTCCCAATCCTGCTGTTTGAAATGGACTAATTAAAAACTCGATAATCATGCTCATCATGCATTGCATGTGCCTGGAAGATGTGGAGCACTGTGGGATGAAAGCATGCCGCGAGCATGAGATGGTGTTGCATGAGGGAGTATGTCGGTGAGGGCATCCATCATACCTGCATCCATACTTGCATTAATAAGAGTAGCTAGGAGTGTTTGACTTTACTGCTTTATCATTACTGCTTGACTGTGTTGATAACATGTTAACCTATACTTTACTGTTCCACTGAGTTAGCTACTCACTCCCACGTTACGGGACGGTGTTGCGCACACCAACCAGACTCTGTCACAGGTTTAAACGAGCCGACGACACAGGAGGCGGAGCCCAATTATGACGAGGATCAGGAGGAGTTCTCGTATATGCAATACTACGGCGGCTTCGACTAGGCTGCCGCACTGACGGAATTTGCAGGGATCACTTCTTAGACTATTTTGACATTTTGATCGCAAACAAACATATGTATATGGTAACTCAGATAGATTCATACTCTGGAGAACAAAAATGATTTTTGTATCTTTACATACATGTATATGTAGTTCAGTCTTCCGCTTGCCCTTATACAAATGATTTGGAGTATGAATTACTATTTTTGGTATAATCTCACTCATGTTTATTGTTCTAACACAGACAACATTTAATCAGCATTATTGATGTTGCATAAGTGATGCGTTGGAACTCGGGAGTTGAGTTATACTCGACCCCCGATTTTCAGGGCGTTACACGTACTATAGCTTCCGAGTTCAGTGTCTTATCAGCTCGAGAAGCTCATCCTAGAATTTCAATTGGCTAAGTTTTAAGGCATTTTCTTATGATTGGTTGCATTTTCCACACGACAGACTAATTCAGTTTTCCCCACAACAGTATCCGTTGGGTCAGGTCCATGGTGGCAACGGGTTAGGTCCATATGTACTTTTGAACCGGGCCTACCAAGTTAACCATAAACCTAGTCTTCCGAAGCCTTTCCCAATTCATTTTTCTAGGCTTGAAATGCTAACCATGCCCAAACAAGGGATTGAGCTCCACAACGGGCCTAGCTATCTTTGAAGGAAGTGTTAAAAGCTTTGTACTCCACACGTTGTATGGTTGCTTTTGATGGAGGTGTCATATTTAATTTACCTACCTAAAAAATGTTTAACATTAAAGGCATGCTTGGATACCATCAAATAAGTTACTTTAAAAAAAAAAAAAAAAACCTTATGTTAAGTAATTAAGTTATTATTTTCATTAAAAACTTATCTCTAAAAGCAACTTATTTTAACAAGTTATTTTTTAACTCGTGACTTTTTACTTCTCCCTCACCGTCCATGCAAAAGGAGATTCTCTCTCACAATCCATCTCGGAGGAGGCTTCAACTGGTGGACGGTGGACATTGAAGGTGGGGCTCCTAAGGTGGACAGTCCACATAAAAGGCGGACTCCATATAATGGATGATCCCATATTAATGTGGGCCCACATATGGATGGTTCACATCAATGCTTAACCCATAATGATAAAACAATCAACATCCAAAGTGGGCTAGCATGATGGATGACCCACTTCAAAGTTGAGGCCTACATGATGGAAGGTTCATGTTAAAGGTGGGCTCCACATGATGGGAAGTGGACATTGAATATGGGCCCCACATGATGGATGGCCCATATTGAGGTGGCTCCATATGATGGATGGTCCACATTAAAGGTCGGCCTATATTGATGAATGACTTACGACATTATGGGCAACCCACATCGAAAGTGTAGCCCACATGATGGATGATCCAAATCAAAGGTCAAGCCTAACGATGAGTGGCCCATATCCAAGGCAAGGCCCGCATGATGGATGAGCCACATCAGCGATGAGGCCCATATGATGGACGAGACATCAAAGGTGGGCTCCACATGATGGACAAGCCACATCAGAGATGAGGCCCACATGATGGATGGGACATCATAGGTGGGCTGCTCCACATGATGGACAATGGATATTGAAGGTGGGCCCCACATGATGGACAATAACATTGATGGTGGGCCCTACTTGATGGATGAACAACATCAAAGGTGAGCCCTACATAATGAATGATGCACATTAAAGGTCAGGCCATAATGATGAATAACCCACATCCAACGTGGGCCCTGTATGTTGGACAATGCACATCAAAGGTGGGGCCCACACAATAAATGGTCCACATCAAATGTTAGCCCCACATGATGGATGATGGATGTAAGGGACTAAACCTGCATTTCTAATTTTTGGTTGGTAAATAATTTGTTTGTCAAACATACCTATTAGCTAAATAAGTAGAAACCAATATAAGTTACGTTTGACATAAGTAACTTAGGATCCAAACCACCCCTTAAATATCAACCCTTAGTTTTATATTTTAATTATAATATATTGGTTCAAGTCAATAAATACAGTCTAGTCTTCAGGTGGCCCCACTTAGTTGGATAAGAATCAAGTTTTATTAATATAAAAAAATAAAAAAGAAAAAAGAAAAAAGAAGAAGAAAAGACTTGAGCAAAGGCTCGACCTAGACTTTTCCATCTATAAAAGTCTTTGGACACGATCTTTAAAAGTCTTTAGCCATACGTGTGTTGACCCGCTTTATTTTAGGTCCAGGTCAATTATTGCTTGCCCACCTGATACACGGCTAGTTTGTTATAGACACGTTTGCTGCCTGCTGAAACACCAGGCCTTTCTATTTCAGATAAGGAGCCATACTCCTGTGATCGTCCACCACTATTTTAAAAAAGTGGCGGTGGCTCTTCAACCGTTCACATGGCTTAGCCGTAGATTGTCTAAATTGCTGATCCAATTTTAAATGGAGCATTAAAAAATAAATAAAATGCACTGATAAGATGACACTGATCATCTGATCTTGCAACTTGGTTGACTACCTATGTTAGTTTTTAATTGGATGGTTAAAATTACTTTATAAGCTTGATTTTAATGCCATATATGTCCAGTGAATGATGTGCCCTGCCATTTGGATGGATAGGAATACACGTGTGTCACGTGGAGTATGAGCTCATTTTGGGTTTGGCACCGTGGATTCACAATCACCTGTAATTCAAAAGTAGCTATGCATGCATAATATATTTACACAGGTTTGACTTTAATTACTAAATCAATTTTAATATCTTTAATTAGCCTAAGTACGTAACATTTGACATGATGGTTGTACTTTGCCTGAAAATGATGAAATTTCAAGTCTTGGATGGGCCACAAGCACAAGTTCACATCCGAAGTGACTAACCAATGACTTTTAATGGTTAATTTACATGGACAATATTTGGACAGCATAGATCATCATATTAATGTAATTATTAGTGATGCAATTAATAATCTGATTGTTTATGAATATCACTAGTAGGCCACGTGCCCAGTAGATTAATAGCCTAGTGACAAACATCTTACACATGCAACTCTCTAATGGATTTTAAAGGTAATCCAAGCTTTCACCTCTCTCTCTCTCTCTCTCTCTCTCTCTCTCTCTCTGAGGAAAGCGGATTGCGTACTGAGTATCTTAGAATGCTCAGCATACCTGAGTAAACTCTGTGGGGTCCACCATCATTTATGCATTTTATCCACTTTGTCCATCCATTTTATTAGTTAATTTTAGGTGGTTAGCCCAAAAACGAAGCATATTCAAAGATTAAGTGGACCACACCACTGGAAATAGTGTCAATTTAACGTTTACCATTGAAAAGTTCTTGGGGGCCATGACAGTTTTTGAAAACGGCTCTGCCTTGAAAGTCAAACGTCCGAAAATGGACGGACCATGATGATCATCCAACGATCAGATCCTTTAATCCGACGAACAGAAATGGCTGGAGTTAATGATCAACGGTTAGAAACATAATCCAAATGTTTTGAACCATTGATAGTCGTCTAGCAAAGGTCCACTACCTGATGCTTATATAAATTGGACCATTCCAGTGCGATTTCATCATCTCAGCACACCATCTCTCCCATCAAATCAGATACAATCCAAATCTCCATTATAGAATACTTAGAAAATCTCTACCGTCTGAGTCTGCCTAGAGATATCTGCTACGTTAAAACTGTTCCATAGTAGACCTATCGTGATTGCTGCACGCTGGATCTAGATAATGAAAGTGCGCTGGTTTGTCAATTAGCGTGAGTGTTGAGTCAGTTAGACTACAGAGCCTGATAGGAAGATCAATTCAAGAGTCAACTTCAACCGGATGTGTGCAAGCTCGCCACAGGTAAATCTAAAGCCTCACTCCCATGACCCAAAACACCAGGTATATAAAACCCTTAAAACATGTGTTAGAATATCATAGGTTTTTAGTTAAGAAAACTTTTTCAAAATAAGAAAATTCTCTAAGTTTTCTTGCTTTGTCGATTTTATCGATACACATCTCGATATGATCGACCTGCGCTGTCGAGTCCTCGATGCTCCAACGATATCATCGAAAAGAGGACCAAATATGGTCCAGTAACCTAATACATATCTAGATGGAATTATTGATATATCGATACACCTATCGATATCATCGAGATTCATCTCGAGTCTATCGAAGTTGACTCGATAAAATCGACAGGCAGATTTTCCGGTGGCCTCCTTTTTTTACTTAAGAAATATCACTGTGCTAGATATATTGAACCCTTTCTCGATACAATCGAAGTTCAAATCTCGATGATATCGGAAAGGTCTCGATTGAGTCAGTTAGACTACAGAGCCTGATAGGAAGATCAATTCAAGAGTCAACTTCAACCGGATGTGTGCAAGCTCGCCACAGGTAAATCTAAAGCCTCACATCCCATGACCCAAAACACCAGGTATATAAAACCCTTAAAACATGTGTTAGAATATCATAGGGTTTTTAGTTAAGAAAACTTTTTCAAAATAAGAAAATTCTCTAAGTTTTCTTGCTTTGTCGATTTTATCGATACACATCTCGATATGATCGACCTGCGCTGTCGAGTCCTCGATGCTCCAACGATATCATCGAAAAGAGGACCAAATATGTCCAGTAACCTAATACATATCTAGACGGAATTATTGATATATCGATACACCTATCGATATCATCGAGATTCAAATCTCGAGTCTATCGAAGTTGACTCGATAATATCGACAGGCAGATTTTCCGGTGCCTCTGTTTTTTACTTAAGAATATCACATGTGCATAGATATATTGAAACCCTTCTCGATACCATCGAAGTTCAAATCTCGATGATATCGGAAAGGTCTCGATGTTATCGGTCAGGGGCGTCAAGTTTTTCAACAAAATTTTCAGGGTGGTTATCTATGATCGGGGGTCGCTCGATAGAATCGATATTCAAATATTGATGATATCGATGCCGTATCGATTACATCGAACATGGACATAAACTGTCCAGCAAGCTTAATGAAAAATTCTTTGGATTTATCGATGCATCGACACAGCTATCGATATCATCGATATTTAAATTCCGATGATCTCGAAGGTCCCTTGATCATTCCTATAAACCTGAAATATTTCAAGTCAAGTCTCTCTCATTTTTCAAGTGTCGATGGATCGAACCTCTCATCGATGAAATCGGAGTTCGAAATCCGATGACATCGACAAATGTTTCGATTCATCAACTAACTGGCAAAAGGTTTCAAAAGCGTATGACATTGAGTTAAGTTGTGAACCCAAACAAATGAAACGCTCGTGTAGGCTACGTTTGACTTTTTAATGCTTACTTGGTAGTTACTCCTACACATTGAGCTGCATATGCAATTTTCATATATGCAAGTTCTATATCCTTATCAGTAAATAATGATTGATGATTTTTTAAAGGTTAGTTTGTCACTGACAATTGATTTTGAAACTTTTGTGTATTTATATAAGAAAAAAGAAATTTCATTTAACAAATTCTTCTGTTGTCTCCAATGTTCTTGTTACTCATTACCAGTCTATATAACCTTGCTTTCTATCAGCATGTACTCACAAAAGTTGCACTTGGTTTTTGTTTTTCTTTTCTTTTTAGAAATGCAATACATTTACAAGAGCCGGCTGCAGAATTGGCCCAGAAAAGAAACTTGAGTCTACCTGTTTATTCTAGTCTTTGTGATGGACATCCTCATGCCCTCCGCTTTAAGGCTACAGTTACAGTAGATTGATAGACCTTTGAGAGTCCTGATTTTTTCAGTACACTAAGAGAAGCAGATAATGCCGCTGTAAAAGTTGCTCTGGCATCTTTGTCAGCAGGAGATTAAGAAGCAAGTATTCCTCATTTAATGTTATCGAGCTAGTGCCTAGTTATAAGCTACTTTTTTTGTGCATTTTAATTTGTCTTAATGAATGAGATTATTGATTTGTGGCCTACTTTCTGCTGGATGATGCTGGGTTTTGCAAGAACCTTTTGTAGCTCAGAAAGAAGGCTTTTCACTACCGGTATATAAGACCGTTAGATCCGGTCTACCTCATTTGCTTACTTCCTTTTCCACTGTTAAAATTAAAGAGAGGTTTTCTCTAGAAAAACAGCAAAAATAAAGAAGCAGGCAGAGATAGATGATTGCAGCAAAGGTCGCTTAGTCTTGTCTTAAAGAGTAAGTTATCGCTTAATCTTCCATCCCTTAACTCATGGTTCTGAATCAATGTGTGAGGCTATTGTTAACTATTCTAATATTTGATTCAATTGCCTACTAAGATTTTCTTATGTGTTACAAAATTGAGATAACTTGTTGATCTGCATTACGTTTTCTTTTCTTTTTTTACATGTTTTTTATAGGATTTTTTTGTCTCGTGCTTGACCGGTAGTGAGCCTCACTCGACCAGTCGAAGGCTGGTGGTCGACCAGTCATGGAGTCAAGTCGTGACACGACTCAAAGTCCAGCGACTGTGGACTATTTTTCTCCGGGGTGCTCGATCGGTCGAAAGAGGTGCTTGACCGATCGTGGGTGGCGCTTGACCGGTCGTAAACTCGGTTTGACTAGTTGAGGTTACACAGATTCGTTCCGCAATTTTGCGCGGATTTCATGTCACAAGTCCTTTCGCAACTGGGATGCGGAAAGGAGTTTCCTAAAACTTTAAATATGAAGTACATAGGGCTTTCTAGGTAATGCAAGAGGGTTTCCTAAAGCTTTACAAGGGATTTGTTAAAGGGTTTAGGTCTATCAAAGGTGAGTGAGAGAGGAAAAGAGAGAGAGGAAGCTTATAAAAAGGAGATTATGCTTACGGAGGTTATCTACCGTGCAATCTATATCTCAGCGCTTCTATGTCCTCGTAATCGGTGAGATCTCTCCGTTTTCTTTGTTTCTCTTATTGTTTATCCATTCCTGTGTGAGTGAAGAAGGTTGTAACGTTCTACTTCTTAGTGGATTGTTGATCTGGACGAAGTCCAGTGGTTTTTACCTCTTTGAGGTTTCCACGTAAAAATCTTGTGTGGTGTATGATTGATGCTTTGATTTATTTCATTCCTTTATTATCCATAATTCTGGTTTGTTTCGGGAGGCTAGATCCTAAGGTTTATATGCAAGGCATCCCAACAGTTTTTATCTATTTTTATGAGAAGAGTAATTTCTTCTTCTTCTTCTTCTTCTTTTTGAAAGGTCATGAGAGGAAAATACATTATTTGACATAATAATTTATTTTAAAATTGAATTGATTTGTGATTGGTCTCATGATTACCCCAAGATTACATCTAATTGATCTAAAAACAATCCTGGTCGTGAAAGAGCAGAAAAACTAAAAATGGAGCAAAAAATTGATTCTAAAGTAAGCTAGCTTTTGACTTGAGGCATATGTTGTTTGTAAGAGCAAAGCGTTTTAGAGTGCACCATATGGAGAGATATGCTGTTAAATTTGTATGTGTATGAATTTACAAAGTTGTTGTGCCAGGCACATCCAAGCAATATTTATCTCTTATTCAGGGGAAACTAAATCCACAAGTTAATGTTCAATTCACCTTTCGGTGTCAACTTCTCACTTTCTTTGCTAGACATTACATGTTACATGAACCCCATCAAATTGTTATAATTATAGTAAGAAATTCCTTCATATATTCATCGGCGCATGCATGCATACATCCATGCGTTCGTGCGTAGATTCATGCCCATATGCATTGCATCCATCCACACATTCACTTACATGTGCACATACACGCATGTGTATAACTAAAAGAATAGAAACAAGTTTCAACTTTTCCAGGCTCTCCCTTTTTTAATAGTTATCCTTCCCTTCGCATAAAAAAACATAATTTCCTTTCTATTCTTCTATAAAAGAACAAGAATAAAACTTCTCCCATCTTCACCGAAGAAGGAAAAAAAAAAGTCTTATTCATTTTGAATAGGAATCAAGGTATTCCGTAACGGTAATTGTGGCTGTAATGGCCATCACCGTTACCTTTACGATATGGGGTGTAATGGTTGTTACAGGGGTCGTAATGGCTGTTACGGTCCCTTTTTAATAATAAATAAATAAAGGGCCTTTATATGTCATTTTTTTCATAGCAGCCATTACGGCCATTATAACCCCGTAACGTGTAACAATTGCCACTGTTATCTTTACGGTCCCGTAGCGGCCTTTACAACACACCGTGACACGAATCCAAATATGATGTGTAAATCCTACAAAATATTTTTATGCTAGATTTTCGTATTTTTGGCTAATATTTATCTGACAAACAAATGAGGAAACCCTCATGACGTTTGCACTATGAACCATTTAAAGCCCTTGTTGTAACTAGATACTTATGTTCGAGCACACTTTACTTCAATTATCTTGTTGAATGTGTTGACTCTCTCTTTGTTAGAGATATTAGGGCAATCTTATTAGATTAGGAAATTACCTTATTTCTTAAGATGTGCATCTCGTAAGATCTCCCAAATCTTTCATATACCCTATATTTTCATGTTATTTTAAGTTAACTTGAGATATGACAATTTCCACAATGCAGCATCTTGTGGTTCTACGTGGTATCACAACTAGGGTTGTCAAACCCTAGGCGCACCTAGAGCTGGGTATTGAGTCGAGTTGGACTGAGTTAGGGCTGACCTGACTCGATCCGGTCCTGAAAAAGGCTTAACCTGAACTCGATCCGACTCGGTACCGAGTCCAGCATGCCTGACTTGATATGAGTTTGGGTATGGGCTAGACTTATCCGAACTGAGTCCGACTCGGTCAGAAATACCGAATCGGATCGAGTTGGCACTGAGTCAGATCGGGTAAGGAATCCCAAATCGGTTACGTATCGGCCGTAACGGCCGATATGTAACAGTAACGGCTGTTACCCACCTACCGGCCCGTTACGGCGTAATGGCCATTACTGACCCATAACGGCTAGCCCATAACAGTAACTTTTTTTTTCATTTTAAGCTCAGTTTTTGCTATTTTTTAAAACAACTTACTTCCAAACTATTTCTTAATCCTTCTACTACTATTTTTGACCAATCTTGGCTTGGTATTTGAGATAAAACACATTATATTACGGATTTTCTTGAATCGAAGCTTGGTGGGCCATTTTTCAGTAATTCGTAAATAATAGGTATTTATGTTTTTTTATATGTTTTGCTATTTTAATCATAGAATTCGATGTGTTAATCATAGTAAAACATGTTAATGTGCATTTTAAAGATTTGTGATGTCATTTTATTTTAATATTTTTTTTCTATTTACGCATAATTTTTTAAAAAAATTCAAAAAATTATTTTTTAATGATTGTTTTACTGTTATAATCATAGAATATGATGTGTTTCATACATGCATTTTTTTTTGTGTGCATTTTTTATATGATTTTTTTCTATTTTACGTCATTAATGTTTTTATTTACCATTAATTTTTTTTTTTAATTCAAAAAATCATTTTTTAATGATTTTTTTGTTGTTTTAATCATAGAATATGATGTGTTAATCATAGTAGAACATGTTAATATGCATTTTACAGATTTGTGGTGTCATTTTATATTTTTTTAAATATTTGTTTCTATTTACGCATTAATTTTGGCCATTTTTTTTAAATTCGAAAAATCATTTTTTAATGATTGTTTTGCTGTTTTAATCATAGAATATGGTGTGTTAATCATAATAGAACATGTTAATATGCATTATACAGATTTGTGGTGTCATTATATATATATTTTTATATTTTTTCTATTTATGCATTAATTTTGGTCCCTTTTTTTTTTAATTCGAAAAATCATTTTTTAATGAATGGTTTGTTGTTTTAATTATATAATATGATTTGTTACTCATAGTAGAACATGTTAATGTACATTTTAGGAGTGAGTTATCAACTCAGTGTATACTATTAATCTTAAGTTATAACAGACATCAATTGTAATATGAACTTAATGAAAAGAAGTCAATCATCAACACCTAATAACTCTTATTAAATGCGCATGCATGCAGGATGACATGATGCATGCCCTTGCTACAACGCTCTCTCGAGCGACTCCATCAAACGATCGCATATGACAACACTCCCTCAGAGCGACCTCGACTTCCGAGTCGCCACCCTAACTAATGGGATGCAATGCGATCGTGTTAGCCGAGTTATTAGTTAAGTCCATTCATCCAGCAGGTCGGGGAATCTGATACACCCCACGTATCAATGCCCTAAGCTGGTTGCGAGGCCAAGGTCCCATCAACGCATGAGGCCGAGACCCCACGGTCCGTGATCCCATCGGGTTCTTCATCCCCAACTTCAAGCACATGAGAAGTGCCGAGAGAAAGGGATCGGTAGCGGTCACTACGGGGAGGCGCGGTACCCCAGCGTAAGCCGACAGCTCCGACACAGTGTCCCATTCTACCATGCCCGGCTCACGAGACTGTGGACCAGTTGCAATCTAGTTATCAATGGGCTACAATGGTTGTAAGGTGTTCCAGGTTCCATACATAGGTGAGCAAACAGGGTTAACAACAAGGTTGGTCAGACAGTAGGCTAGACCGTACGAGTCAGGCGAGCGTGAGACGAGTGACCTCGGGCACAAGTGACCCATGTAGTCGAACTACAGCCACCCGAACACTCCCGCCCAATCCGCGGATCTAGCCCTAGCGTAGTCCTGCCGATGGGACTACCGTCTCTCATCATGTTCCTGACCAACCCAAGAGGGTAATGGAGATCCATAACATGTCAACTATCCAACTCATCAGGTAGCATATCAACATCATGTTTTCATGCATCTCAAGCATACGAATCAAATACTCCTAGCAAGCAAGCTATCGCTATCATGAAACAAAGTGTATTTGAGTTGTGTGGATTTATGAGGAGGTTAAGCACTTCCTCCATCTCAAGAAATCATGTGCACAAGAGTAATGAATCATACATATTATGAAGCACAACATATGGGAAAACCAACAAAGCATAAGCATGTGATCATTAATACACACAATCATGTAGGAGGCAAGAACAACATCATGAGAGAGCTAAGCATGCACATTCATACTATTCCAATAAACATATAATTTCCTAGGGTTTCTCTAGAATTGCAAAATACACACCCAAGCAATCAAAATCATTAAGCTCGTACTAAAATTGATACTAGGCTACCTAAGAACAATAGTCTGCACCTATGGATTGTTGGAGATTTGAAAAACGTCATAGGAAAGAGGGCTTTGAGGTCGATCGGCCGGAATCCCTAAAACAAGCCCTTGCATGTGAGAAATCCAAGCCAATCCTTCTTAATACATAGATTTTCAAGAAGAAGGGGTGAAGGATCTTACTTAGATGACCTACGGACGATTGTTGAGGTTGTGGTGGAGAGTTTCCTTTGGAGGAAGGATATGGAATTGAAAGGGTTGATCCCCGTGGGCCCCACCTCGATCTAAGGTCCACCTTAGTTCTCCTTCACTCTCTCTTTCTTCTCTCCTTTCTCTCTTGCTCTCCCTTTTTCTCTCTTTGGTGGTTGTAGAAAATGAGGGAGATATGAGAGAGCTAGAGTTTATTTCCTAGACTTGGGCCCTTTGACCTCAAGTTTCCACAATTTCCCAAAATAGAGCACTATGACTCCCTATTGGTGTTGGGGCGGCCCTAACACCCCCCTGGCCACCAAACTTGGTGTGTAGGTGTCTTATGACCCGATGAGAGGTCATGCACAGTTTGGGAACAAACGGATGATCGAGTATGGGGTTTGAGCATACGGTTCCGATCTTTAAATGGCCCTTAGGGGTCCATTCTCGTGATTGGAGTGGTTCTGGTCGCCCTCTGGCCATGAAACTTGTAGGATAGGTGCTCCATGGCCCGATGAAGGGCCATGCAAAATTTGGGAGCGATCGCATATGGGGTTTGATCGTACGGGTCTGGTTTGCGATCAACGGTCACCGTGCCACGATCGGGTCCCAGATTTTGTGGACGGGCGTAGAAAAATACACTAGACCTTCACCGTAAATTTGGAAGAAATCCAACGGCTGAAAAATCTGGTATCTCTGTTTTATTTGCAAGTGCCAGATTCCAATTCTGGCATTGGTGGGGTGTATTTGGCAAGTGCCAGATTCTAATTCTGTGTGTCCACTGGGTCCGTGGTCCGCGATGGACCACAAGCCTAGTGAGATCTTCAGTTTCCTAAATTTTTAGATTTTTTTGATCCTTCTTGGTCCCTGGGTGGCCCACACGGGTTGTTGCTAGGTGTAAACGGACTATCTGGCTTGACGGCCCGCATTTTGCCCCATCGTAACTAGACTGGTCCACCCCAGCATAAACTAACATTGAGTGCTAATGGTCATTAAGTGATATTATAAGTTAATTAAAAAAGAAATTTTTAAGGATTTTTTTTTTGAAATCCAAAACAGTGAAAATCCAGGATGTTACATCTCTCTCTCTCTCTCTCTCTCTCTCTCTCTCTCTCTCTCTCTCTCTCTCTCTCTCCCTTTTCAACATATCAACTCTCATAAGTTACGGTGCAGAATTTATTTTTATTTTTTTTACTTTTTTCTCCATCAAACTAATATAGACACTTGCACATGTTTACATGTGTGGACGTGATTATATTATGCATGATATCAAGACGTGTGTAGACACCCCACCCAAGACAAGAGAGACTACTTTGCAAGATTTTAATTAAACTTTAGAATTGTGTAACGCCCTGAAATTCGGGGGTCGAGTATGAACTCAACTCCCGAGTTCCAACGCATCACTTATGCAACATACACAATGCCGGTTAAATGTTGTCTGAGTTAGCGCAATAAACATGAATGAGATTAAACCAAAACAGTAATTCATACTCCAGTTCAATTGCATTTAAAAGCAGCGGAAGACTGAAATTTTATATTCAAGTATGTAAAGTAACAAAATTTTCTGAACTCCAGAGTATGAGTACTAGCTGAGCACCAATATACATGTACTGTTTGTAAGTCAAAAATTCAAAATACATCCTCAAAAGAGGCCCCGAGAATCCCGCGATGCAGCCGGCCTAAGCGTAGCCGTCAGAGTACTGCATGAAGGAGAACTCCTCCTGGTCCTCATCAACGTCGGGCTCTGGCTCCTGAACCAAGGCGCCCTCTAAACCTGCGACAGAGTCTGGTTGGTGTGTACAACACCGTCCCGTAACGTGGGAGTGAGTAGCTAACTCAGTGGAACAATAATGCATAAGTTAACATGTTATCAAATCAACCAAGCAGTAATGATAAAGCAGTAGAAATCAAGCATTTCTAACTACTCTTGTTAAATGCAAAAATGATATGACATGATGCTGTATGCCCTTGCCAAACCACCCTCAAGCGACATCCTCTTACGTTCGCGAATGCTTACTCCCTCAGTGCGCCACATCTACAAAGCACATGCGGTGCGATGATGCTCATGATTACCAAGTTTTTATTAGTCTATTTCACTCAGCAGTATTGGGAAACTAAGGTACCTCTCTCGTATCATTCCCAACATGATCCATTCTAGGGTCGTCAATCCTAGTTATTCTCATACGATGTTATGGTTTGAGAAGCTTAGTGATGGCATCGCAAAGGGCTCGTCACCCGTCAGCGCGGATACAGATCTCACCGTATGCGGCTCAATTGCTGGCCGTCAGCTCGAGTACAGGTCTCACCGTACTCGGCTCAATCACTAGCCGTCAGCTCAAGTACAGGTCTCACCATACTCGGCTCAACTCACACTCTAGTTGCTGTGAAAGACACGCGGCCAATCACAGACCCTTAGAGTATACTCGATGATACCACGGAGGACTCGTCGCCCGTCAGCACGAGCACAGATCTCACCGTACTCGGCTCTCGCCGAAGTATCGACAGCCCGAATACAGTGTCCCATACCACCGTATTCGGCTCACGAGATAGTTGCGCAATGGTCTCTACGGGGAGGCACATGGCCCCAGCATAGGCCGACAGCTCGACCACGGTGTCCCATACCACCATGCCCAGCTCATGCGTCTTAGCGGATCTAGGTACCATGGTTAAACGGGAATCACCACTGGTAAGTTTGGTACCCTAGGTTCAAGCAGTAGCGACCAAACAGGATGAACACACAACTAGACTTCGGTTTAATTGGCGAGCCTGACTAGCTCGAGCGCACCACAAGTTGAGCGATATGGAGCGCAAAAGCACTCCGCGTGGCCAACCACTATCGCCAACCGAAGTACGACTCGGGTTCGCCGGACCCGTCCTTTGTGGCGACATGAATCAAAGCCACAATCACAAGTCTGGTACCGAGTGTTGGACTATAAACATAGTCCCAAACTCAAACAGTTTTCATCGTTAGCATGTGAAGTAAAGCATGATAAACAAACAATACAAGCATGTTAGTAGGCATGTTATAAAGCATGAAGTAAAACATGAAGTAAAGCATGTTACAAAGCATGTTGTGAGGCATGTTGTGAAGCATGTTGTGAAGCATGTAGTCAGGCACTATCCACATAGGGATACCATTACATACACATTACAGGTGAGTGGTTCTAGCGAACCACCGCACGGAGGGAAGCCTACTTGTCTCTAAGGGAGTCGGAAACCCCACATCAGCACCTCTCTAAGGTACTAACACATGAATATTTGCGCACACGAGTGTTTACACAATTACTTAGAATACACTATTTCAACATACGTGACGTATGTTAACGAAACTTGTGTTAGGGCTGTCCCTTCACCCCGGGAGTATTTTTCCCGCGTATATCGTAATCATACAGCAAATAATCATTACAATTACATTTCCAAAATCCGCACGTATGCAGGATTTCTAGAATACGTAATTTCAACATACATGACATTTACACACGAACATGTATTTTTACGAACCCTTTCGCCAAACTAGCATTTTATCCACACATGATATAATCAAACATTAAATAAACATGTCAAACATTTTCTCAACAAAAATACGTATACGGTATTTCTACGTACATCAAGAGTATGTAAAATTTCATATTCTTTATCGCTAATCGAAACAGGAAACGGAAAGCACTTTGTACATGTGCATTTGCATGCAGATCATGAATCTATCATTATCTGACATTGAAAGCGTTGAAAACCGTAACTTATACGCTTAAAGTCCTCACCTCAGCCCTTGGAATTTCAACGAATCAGCAAGGGTGTTGGAGCTTCCGTATACGGGAGTTTCCTAGCCTAAAGAGCGCATTCGATTAGTCTTTCCATAACCTATCACTAATCAAGCTCAAATCAGACTTAGGGTTAGGGTTTCTTACCTTCAAATGGGGTGGAAACCGCCGGGAAATCCCCTGGAATAGGGCGGTGTAGGCCGTGGGAGGAGTGGAAGCAGCAGGAGGAAGATCGGCCTCGATCTCCACAACTTTCTCTCTCTTTTCTCTCTTTCTCTCTAAGGGTTTGGACCCAAATTCGTATGGCTGTGAGAGGGGCTGTTCTAAGCCCCTTTTATAGCCTAGAACATGTCCAAAATAGACTCAGGTTCAAGGGTGGCTGCATATATAGGCAGTTCGCTACTTTCCAAGCTCAAAAGGGGTGTTCTGGTAGCCCTCTTTGAGCCAAACGTCAGACTTAAGCTCACCCTCTGCGGATCTACGTGGGATTACGTTTTCGACTCGATCGGAATCCCAGATCGCACGTGGCGGACTACTTTCAGTTCGACGGTCCGTGGGCCACGATCAGAATTTCTGAGTACATGTAAATGTTCCTGAAATTTTTCTTAATCCGAGGGTGTAATTTGGTCTAATTCCGACGGTCAGGTTGCTTAATACTGACGCGCAACCGAAAGGTGCCAGATCACTATTCCAGATATTTTCATTTGGATGGAAATAGGGTTTTTCACACTCCCTCGCTCCGGAGTGAAAACAATGGCCGTGGGACATCGGAATCATCTGATTTTTGAGATGATTGTCAAGCCCAGTGGGGCGGTCCTGGTTCCTTAGCTTCGTGTTAATCGGCCTCCCGATGTGCGATCTAGACCTCATACGAAGTTTCGTTTCAGTCCCGAGAGCAGACGAGTAATGAGTTTGGCTCTAGACTTTAGGGTAACCTAGAGTCACCAATTCTGCAAGTTTTGGGTCTTGCAGATCGTATTTAAAGCGATCCCAACGGATTTAATGATTAACCGAGTTTAGTACTTAGTTAACTTTGTTAAATTTCTAAAGGATTTAATCCTATGTGATTTCTGGTCGAGGTGGTACTCGGCCCAGTGTACGGAAATTTCCAGGTCGTTACAAATTGGCTACCAATCAGGATTTTAATTAAACTTTAGAATTGGCTACCAATCAACTCTCTCTCTCTCTCTCTCTCTCTCTCTCTCTCATTAATGTTTTCATCCAGGAAAATAGTAACATATATTCTAGAACAATGTTTCACATTCATCCACTAATGTCCACAATGCCATTAGCATCCTTCGAATGATCCAGACATGTCACATGTGCCAGTATATGTTTGGAAGCCAGCCATGTGTCCATATGTGCCATTGTACTGTTTGCAGGAGACATAACTACCTAGGCATGTATCTAAATATCAATCACTACGGATTTTTGTCGATATTCATTTTTGTTGTTGTTGATTTTGTCTCTTTTCTTAGTATGATCTGGGCTAGATCAATTAAGTATGATTGAGAAGCTTAAGATACAATTGAATTGTAGCATGTACTCATGTTACATTAGATAATAACTGTAAGCGTAAGAGTACCTAGTTGATCTGGAAATTTTGGGATAGTTACTGGCTCTTATTAGCAAAATCATTTTCCATCCTTCTCTTT
>JAJHSJ010001754.1:0-32738 GCA_021015155.1 Magnolia officinalis | reverse complement strand
AAGGGCATAGTCTTCAATGAAAAAGTGATGTATAAGGACAGTGGCAGGAAAATAAGGCCGAAGAGAAAGAATTCATAAAGTTGGAAGAGTTACCAGACACGGGTGTTACAGCGTCACAGGATGATCATGCACATGAGCATTATGAGGCAGAGTCGCATACACCGATTGTGAGGAGGTTTACTCAAGAGAGGAGACCCACGGTCCGATACTCACCCTCCTTACATTATCTACTGCTGACAAATAATGGTGAGCCAGAGTGTTTTGAAGAGACGTTACAGTCAGATACACGGGTTAAGTGGGAGCAGGCCATAGATGAGGAGATGGACTCTCTTGAGTCTAATCGTACATGAGAGCTAGTTACTCTACCAAGGGTAAGAAAGATCTTCATAACAAGTGGGTTTACAGACTGAAGGAGGAGCACGATAGTTCGAAACGGTACAAGGTTAGATTGGTTGTGAAAGGGTTTCAACAAAAGGCAGGTATCGATTTTACTGAAATATTTTCATCTGTGGTGAAAATGTCTATGATTCGCATGGTCTTGAGTATAGTGGCTACGGAGGACTTACATCTAGAGCAGCTAGATGTTAAGACAACCTTTCTTCATGGGGACCTTGAAAAAGAGATATATATGCATCAGCCGACAGGATACGTGACACCAAGAAAGGAGAATAAAGTGTGTAGACTGAAAAAGAGTCTATATGACTTGAAGAAGGCCTTGAGGCAGTGATACAAGAAGTTCGACAGTTTCATGTCGGGAAACGGTTACAGGAGATGTCATGCTGACCACTGTTGTTATTTGAAGAAGTTTGATACGTCATAAATCATCCTTCTTCTGTATGTTGATGACATGCTTGTGGTCGGTTCAAGCATGAAGGACATCTTATATCTCAAAAGACAGCTATCTAGAGAATTTGTCATGGAGGATTTAAGAGCTGCAAAACAAATCCTAGGCATGAGGATAAAGCGTGACAGAGAAAACAAGAAACTGGTTTTGTCACAGGTAGAGTACATATCCAAGGTACTTGATCGATTCAATATGGGAGGTGTTAAGCCTGTTAGCACTCCATTAACCAACCACTTCAAGCTATCTAAGGAGCAAGGGGCAAAGACGCAGGAGGAACGAGACTACATGACTAAAGTCCCATGCGCGTCAGCTATTGGGAGTCTCATGTATGCTATGGTAAGCACGAAACCAGACATTGCTCAAGTAGTGAGAGTTGTTAGCAGGTTCATGAACAACCCCGGGAAGGAACATTGGGAAGCTGTGAAGTGGATTCTTAGATACCTGGTAGGTACTAAGGATGTAGGGTTGTGCTATGGTGGATCAGAAATCAAGCCATAAGGCTACGTAGATTAAGATTTTGCAGGAGATATCGACAGCAGAAGAAGCACTATAGGTTATGTCTTTACTCTGGGTAGTGCTGCAGTCAGTTGGGTCTCTCAGTTACAGAAGATAGTATCTATCAGTACGAAAGAAGCAGAATATGTTGCGGCTACAGAAGCGTGCAAGGAGATGGTGTGGATGTAAGGTTTCATGGAAGAGTTAGGTAAGAAGCAAGCAGATTACAAGTTATACAGTGATAGTTAGAGTGCAGTACACTTGGCTAAGAATTCAGCCTTTCATTCAAGGACCAAGCATATTGCCATCAGATATCACTTCATATGTTCGTTACTAGAAGATAGATCGATTGCTCTAGAGAAGATTCATACAAGTGAGAATCCTGTAGATATGCTGACTAAGGCGGTCACACGGGAGAAGCTGAAGCTCTGTTCAGCTTTGATTGGTCTTCAGGCTTGAAGACGGGGAGGTGGTGCACTCCGGATGAAGAAGACAAAGGTTTATGGCGATGTGTCTCCAAGTGGGAGATTGTTGAGAAATGGAACCACATCTTGGGCTGCGCACGACCGGTTGTGGCCCCTACTCGACTAGTCGTAGAGCCCACTCGACCGGTCGTGACCAGTCGTGGACTGGCTTGACTCAAAGTCCAGCGAGCATAAGATTTTTGGTTCCGAGGTGCTCGACCGGTCATGGGGTCCGCTCGACCGGTTGTGCAGTCTACTCGACCGGTTGTGGTTACGTAGATTCGTTTCCGAATCTGATGTGGACTACGGATTTCTATGTCGCATTTCGCAAGTGTACGAAAAGGAAGTTGCTTAAACTATAAATAGGTGTCCCTAGGGCTATTCTAGGGTATTGGAAAACATTATGAAGTAATTCTAATGTGTGGGCAAAGGGTTTTCTCTATATTTCCAAGGGGAGAGGTTAGTATATCACTTTGTAATCTCTGTTTTCTTTATAATGGAAGATTGCATCCGTGGTTTTCTACCCTTGTTGGGGTTTTTCCACGTATATCTTGTCTTGTGGTTTGTTTAGATTGCTTTGATCTGTTTCTAGTTTATATTTTTCTTGTTTATCGTTTGTGGGTGAGACTTGGGATTGGATCTCAGTTCACTGCGTTGTTGGCGTGCTGCGCAACAACTTACTATATGAAATAGATGTAAGTGTAATTGAATCCATAAAATGTATAATTGTGTGGTTTCGATAACATCCAGGATTTTCGAGCATGAGTATTGTACTTGAGCAATGAAAATTTGTAGCGTTACACAATGGCATGAGAGTTTGGCTCTAGGAGGATCGTTGGTGCAGAGAGGTCCCTCTTACAGTCGTGTTCCATTCTTGGGCTATTTTGTGCCCTTTCTCTGACATCTTTGTTGCAGAGTGTTTTTCATGTTCTGCTTCTAGTGGAGTCTGGGTTCCTCCTTTTAGGAGGATTCTATCAGATGAGAAGATGATTGATTTCTCTATTACCATTTCCCCCTCTTTTCTCTTTAGATGGGCATCGCTTACATAATATATGAACTAGATTTAGAGGAGAATCTGGTGAGGGCCTTCAAGTAACAGGAAACAAGGGACACAAATTACAGAGTGAACATTACCCAAGCATCGTTGCCATCTGTTCTCAGAAAATTTCTTTACCATCATCATCATGGCATTAGAGATCATGCTAGGACTTTTGGGCCTCAATCATCTCACCAATGGTAAATATGAAAACCACATCCCAGCTACACCATTTTATCGGCATTCAACATCCTTTGGCTTGTTTCTCATAATCAAGACGGCCATACTCTACTTGATAGTCATTGGTGTGATACCATGGAAAATTTGGCCCACCATTGCAATGGTTCCCAATTTCATTACCTTAGTCCTTGCAGTCTTGGCTTTGACATTGTTGCTGTGGGCCTTACTTCCAAGGAAGTTCAAATGGGTTCCATAGATTTTCTTCTCATCGATGATTCTGGGTGGGCCATGGGAGGACTGATGGACAATATCTCCTACACTGGAGTCCAACTGTTCACAGTCACCATGTGATTATGGGCCTAAAGATTCATGGTGAAAGCTTCTGAGTGAGCCATGGTCCTAAAGATTCATGGTGAAAGCTTCTGAGTGAGCCATGGTCCTAAAGATCATATGCTTGACCTTTGACCTCTTATACATAAGAGGGACTTGTTCACTGCCTAGGGGTGCACACGGGTCGGTTTGGTCCGGTTCTAGGGTGAAACCGGAACCGAACTGTTCCGAACTGTTCCTAACGGTTCTACAATTTTTGGAACCGGAACCGGACCGTTAGCACCCTAGAACCGGAACCGGAACCGGACCGTGAAAATGGAATGGAACCGAAACTGAACCGGAACTGGTGCCATTGAAAACCCATTTCAACAGAAAAACCCATTTCAACAGAAAAAGAGGAAAAAAAAAAAAAACTAATAATCGTACCTCAGCTGCCATTGAAGGAAATGCGATGGCCGTCCTTCTCAGTTCTCAGTGTCAAAGAGGAGAGCAATACGCATGGGGTTTGCAGGTGGCAGGTGGCAGGTGACAAGCACCACAAACAAGAATTAAAAATAAATAAATAAATAAATAAATAAAAGAAGTTATGGGTCCGTTTGGATGTTCAATCAAAATTGCAATAACTCCATTAAAGGTTAATGACCAAAGTGAGACCATCCCCAAATTGCAATCACATCGATTTTCTAGTTCAACTTCGCTGAAATGGTGATAGCCCCAGGGTATCATTTCATATAGGGTAAACTAAACTGTATGAATTGCAAATTGTTTCAATTGAGCATCCAAACGCACCAATATAAGTATATCAGAGATTGAGAATTTGGAAGCAGAAGAATGAGAGTTACTGACCTCAGATTTCTGCTAGAAACAACAGAAATGAGTCATGCAACGACATCAAAACCCTACTTCTTCAAAGCATCCTAAAAGTAGGAAGAGTCGCGTTTTTCCCGCCGATTCCTTCGCCGTGGCATCCACGCGTGCCATGGAATAGTGGAAATTACAGGACTGCCCCGCCGTGGCAATGGACCGGGAATCGGATTCGGGAACAGATACGAAGAGAGAGAGAGAGGAGAGAGAGAGAGAGGAGAGAGAGAGAGCAGAGGGGTAGGGTGCTCCAAAAGGGCGGGCGCTCAAACAAGGTTTTTTTTTTAATATATAAAAAAAATAAGTCGGATCAACAGTTCAGATCCACGGACCACGGTTCCTGTCATGGTTCGGATCAACGGTTCGATTCGGTTCTACAGGACCCTAAACCGGAACCGATCCATAATCAATGTTCAGAAAATTTGGGAACTGGAACCGGACCGTTAGCAGCCTGGAACCGACCAAACCGGACCGATCCAACGGTTCCGGTCCGGTTCCATGGATCCAACGGTTAAATGTGCACCCTAGCTTTATACTATCAAAAATGGATCAAAGACTACGGATTAAGGTCGTGGTTGTAATGTAGTAAGGTTCGAGGTCGTGATTGTATAGTAGTTGTCATGTTATATGGGTCGTGGTTGTCACGTGTTGTTCTCACTTACTGTACTACCAAATGAAAGGATAGTCATTGGTACCATAGCCTAAGGCCCAAGATGGGGTGATCCGTTCCTTCCACCTTGTCGGCTAGCTCGCCGTGGGCCAAAAAAGTCCTGACTTGGGCAGTATCCACTTCTAACAAACATCACAGTGAGCTTGAAAAGTTTCAACAGTGGGTGCCATCGTCACCATTATTTTCTATTATGTGGCCCACATGAGCTCTAGATCAGGTTGATATTTAGATCCTAGCCCTAAAATGACACGGCAAAAAGGATGGGCGGCATGGATTATACACATACATCAATGTGGGCCCTACGAGCTGGGCCTTTCCCATGCTAAAAAAGGCTTCCGTCCACGTTACTTTTATCAGGATTGAAATAACACGTAACTTCTTCCACACTCTAAATCGTACTACTCATCCAAGGACAATGGCATTTCGGTTTGAAAATTTTTCCAAACTTGTCAGAAGGCCACCCTCAAAATATTTGAAAGGTTGAATCCTTTATGGAATTTGACCATACAACAGTACGGTCAAAATCCCCTAGCATCCACTGCAACAAGGTTATCTTAGAACTAGATGCATGGTTCAGTGATTCAAGCTGGTGTAATAACAGTAAAGAGAAAATTGGGTTTTGGTTTTTCCGAGCCTCATAATAGAAATCTGTAGTTATATATACTCATTCATTCAAAATTTGTAGACGTTGGCTCACAATGGCTATGGACAACTCTTTCCTTTTCTTCCTATATTAACCTTGCAGTTGTGGCATCATAATCATGCACTCAAAATCTGTACATGTGGCATGATGGACTCAATTAAAACTCCCACCGAAGTGATCTCTTGCTAATGGATGGTTAAATGAAACTTTTCAAAGGTCCAATAATCAGCATATATGATCATTCAATAAATCTAATTTTGTCTTTGTGGCATAGGAACCATAATATGGACCATTTAATTTGAGTTGTGTTTCTGCAAACTATACAATTTACCAGCCATCACACTGAGGATTTTTTCGAGAGAGAGGAGAGAGAGAGAGAGAGGCGTTCACCGATTTCAGTGGTTAATCAGGTGACCGCTAGAAAGAGAAGAAAAAAGAAAAGAGTATGCCTGGGTAGAAAGATGCATGTTTGTATGTATGGATGGATGTATTAATGTAGGTGTATATGGAAGGATGTATTAATATATGTATATGGATGTATGCCTGCCTACCTGGGTGGATGGATGTTGGACTAAAAAAATAAAAAATAAAAATAGAAACAACTTTAAGTAATTATTGTGTTCCTAATGATTTTGGTTACTATTGCATTGATTTTCTACTAGAAATGCTTTAAGCCCTTATTAAGTGAAAACTTATTATATATAGTTTTTTTTGCAATTTTTTATTCTTAAATTGTAATTATGTTTATTTTACCTTCTAAAATCTCGGTAAAAATTTCCACCATTACCCAGGTCTCCCTCATTTAGCAGGCAATATCAACATATGTCTCCATATCCTCAGTAAGCACGGTAAGTGTTTGATTCACTTTTTTCTGTGGCGTGGTCCACTAGAGCTTTGGATATGCCTCATTTTTTTTGCTCATGCCATAAATTCAGCTGGCATAATGGATGAACGGTGTGGATAAGCGACATGCATCACAGTGGGACCCACAACTATTTTGCAGCCTTTTCAATTTTTGCATAAAAAAGCGGTCAAATCAAATGAAGAATGCGGTAAATAGGTAAGGAAATAATCATTATGCATTTACCACCGAATTGGAAAATCAAACAAGCCCTAAATACATATCAAAGTTTTCCATTTTCTTTCTTCTTCATCTTTTTTGTTTTATTATTTATTTTTTAAAGGAAAGCAAAGTGATGAAGTAATATGTTTTGAAAACACAATGGTCTTCAAAGTTATCTGATTGCTTTGCATAAGGGTTTTCTACCATCGGGTCAAGTGAAGTTGACCAAGAGGCCATGGTTGATTTGAGCCCCAAACTTGAGGTCGGGTATACAAGGCAATACATCATTGCTGATTTGAGTATTGCCCATGTGATTCCATAGGATAATTGTATTGAGATATATTAAATATTTAACCTTAGAGGCATAGCATACATGATTGCATTAATATTTATTACATTGCATCATGTCTATCGTCATCATCGTGTGACAGTACATCACATCGTGTGCATTGCATCATGCATATGGGTACCATTGTGCACTCTGATATACAATATAGGTATTGATAAGGTTCATAGCATAATTAGGATTCCCTGACATATGAGATATACTTACTGTACTTTTTAATTCATAATTAGGATTCCCTGGCATATGAGAAGTAACATAGTATGTAAGATAGTAGTTGCACTTTGATGTTTTATTCTTTTAAAATCCTAAAATGTATATTTGTATTTGAAACTTGTATATTCGATGTAATTGTAAATAATATATAATGGAATAAAATTTTTTGAGTTGCTCTATTATAAACACTACCACCCATTTTTTTTTTACAAAAAATCAACATTTCCCCGGTCACATCCCAAAGGTAGAGTTATAGCCTAAGCTCCTTTTTTGGAGTGTGACAAATTTAGTATTTCAAAATTGGCTGATTGCTTTGCTTTTTATATATTATGGTTTAGTCCCAAAATAAGAGTTGGGGCCATGTTCTGTTTTTGGGGCATAACAGATTTGGTTTCTCAAAGTTCTTGACTGCTTTGATTATTACACGTAATAGGGCCAAAAATTCAGTGCATCAATTAAACTTTTTCTTGGGCTTTCTAGTATGCGTTACTTGCCATGCTTCAAGTTTTATAGACATGCATACGGGTCATTTTTTTACCATAGACGCAACCTTTTATCCACCTTTTTTTCTTCGATCCGAACAAAACCTACCTTACCAATCTAGATCTCTACCCGTGCAGACGAACCAATAAAGACAAAAATACCCCTACTTTTTCAGCTAATTTTACCTGAAAACCAAGGGTATTTTTGTCTAAAACCTTCTTCCCGTACCATAAAAATCCACTTTCATAACATAAGTTTTCAGCCGTTAAAAAAAAAAAAAAAAAAAAAAACGCATAAAAGGTAAGTGTCTACAGTGCTAATTTTTTCCATGCATACCGAGGAATTATATGATTCGGTTCAAGAGTAAATGTATAGTTTGCTGCTGCACAGGATTCTTTACAGGTTGATCTCAGGTTTGCTGATCCAGACTGCCCACTATGTATGTGGCATACCCCAAAAATCTCCTGGAATCGAGAATCCTAACTCGTGTATCCGTAGCCAAATGAACATATGGATAAGAGTAGATAAAAACGATAGCCCACATTCAACACAAAGACGTGCGGAGCACCTTTGCTTGGGAGTTGAAACATGGACCATCCATGAGTCCCACGGAATGAACGGTCCCGATTGACACATCTCCTGCCTTTTTTTTTTTTTCTATTTATAACAGGGCATATGGTTCAGTCCAAACCATTGATGGGCCCTTATGCATGGGTTTTCTTCTAGCCAGCATCTTTGCACAGTATACATGGGTTTTCAATTCCGATATGTGGGCCCACGCCTCGAAGATCTCCCTGCTAGGACAATCTTCACCCTTCTATTTGCGGCCATGCTAGTAGAGACGGTCGGGATCTAAGTACAAATGATCCACATTCATCTGAAAGCATCCTGACGTTGGTTGCTAGGATCTTCCCACCCACAATGGAACCCAACAAATCAATGGTCTAGATTAAGTAACCATGGGCCCCACTTCTCACAATTGTAAACTGACTGTATACCATGCAAAGATGTGTGCCACACCATATAATTCATCTTTCTGGGTTCTGGCAATCCATCTACAAAACTGTCCAAAACCATGGCCCACCAGCAGTACCATCCAAAATCACCCTTCATCTTGTGACCTTCAAGCAGTAGTAAGTGAGAAAGCATATGACCCATTGCACATGTGGGCCCATGGTTCAATAATCCAGACCATTGGTGTTCGTGTCCCACCGCAGATGCCGGTGGCCTCAATTTGTGGCTTATAGATAAACAGTTAAAGAAAATAAATACGACAAGGGCCCTCATTCAAACTGGAATCTTCCACTCTGGGATATGACAATTAGAGCTGTACACGAACCGAGTTAGCTTAGTTTTCGAGCCGTGGGTTCCAGTCCTTGCCCGAGTGGTAGACTCTGAGGAGTTTCAACACGAGGTCTTGGGTTCGAAACCCATAGGTGGTGAAATCCCACTACGGCGTGCATGGGTGTATGGCGGGTGCTTTGTAAATAATAATAATAAATAAATATAAAAAAAAAAAGAGCCGTGTTGAGCTGATTTTTTGAGCTCCAAGTTAGACCGAGCTTGACTCGACCCGGCTCAAAACTTTACTCAAACTTGACTCGGTTCGAATCGATTCGACTCGGATCGGGTTCACTTAATATAAATATTTTGTAAATATTTATATATTTAAATAAATTATATATTATATATATATATATTATATATATATATATAATATATATATATATTATATTATATATATAATATATTAAAAACCTTAAAACCTAAACTCGAACTCAGCTCGAAGGCTCCAACTCAAACTCGGCTCGAGCTAGCCCGAGCTGCTGACTGAGCCGAGCCAAGCTGGCCAATCAGGCTCGAAGACCAAGTCAAGCCTAGTTCGAGCTGGGGTAGTCTGTTGGCCAAGCTGAGCCGAGCTGGACCAAGCTTGACTCCGTTCGGCTCATGTACAGCTCTAAATTGGCAGTCTCCATCCACGGTGAGACTCAAGGGATCAATGGTCCTGATTAAGGGACCATGGGCCCCCCTAGTCAGAATTGATAACCCCAGATACCGTGCAAAGATGCGGGCCACATATCATAAAATTCCTCAAACCAGATATTCCAAGATTTCGTCATGGAAAAGAATGAAATTTTACAACAAAAATCAAGAAACTCATCAAAGAAGCCTATAATATGTACAGAAATCACATCCCAAGCCAACAAAGGTGTGTGAATCTGCAGGTACATTCCCTGCAGTTGGACGATGAGAACTCATCTCAACCGTCAAATGGGCCATGTTTCTTTTTGAAACAGATATACAGCAAGCACTGAAACTAATACAACAAGAAGTGCAACAAAAACGTACTTTGAATTAAGCTGCCGCACCTCTATTGTCTTTACTGTCTCTTGCTTGGATCCCAAGCCTGGAGTATCCACTGTTGAAATGGTGGGCCCCACTTCAGTCACATGCGGTGGTGCATCTTTTGCAAGCTTGTCTACCTGATAACAACACATAAAATGGGAGCAGATCTCAGCATCAATCAAGATGGGTTATTCGGGTTTTGATTTTATGTGAAAGAATCTGAATTCAAAAAAGTAAGATGTTTTGGCTTAGAAGGATGCCACTCTTCAATCAGCCTCATCTCCTCTCCCGCTTGATGAAACGAAATAGATTGGGTGACTCCAATCCGATTTTATTTGAGTATAACGAAATTTCATAGTAGGAAGATACCAAGACGCAGATGGAAAACTAATAATGTTGAACAGTAGAAAAGAAACGAGAGTCCACTTTGTTTTGCAAGTGAATTTTCCATGAAAATGTTAGAAGGTTAATAGTCAAACAGTGAGATCTGTCTTTCATAACTGTGTAAATCCCCATGGATTAGCTTTTTGGTGAGGAAATCGACTTGGTCGGTTTTCGAGGAAAGCATTATAGTTACAACGAAGCCCAACCATTGTAGATAGCAATGCTGTTGGATCCGTTCATTGGAGCTGGCATTGGCAAAGGCTCTTCTGGTCTTTGGGCTGGAATCCAAAATGTAACCATAGAAAAGAAAACATTTTCCGCTGATGCTACAATGAAGGAACCTGTGGAAAATTATTTTCATATGCATGGTTTTACTCAAAAAGTGTGTTTTTCTTTTCCTCCAAAAGCTTGATTATCTTCATTTCTACTTTCTGAGAGAGATTTCACATTTTGACCATTCCATATTTCCTCGCAGATCATGGAAACTAAAACAAATGACCATTCGTTTTCCTTCCCAAATATACTTTCTAATTGCTACAATCCAAACATGACCTAAGATCATGTTATTGCCTCTCCCTCCCTCCCTCCCTCCATTTGCAAAAGGTTAATGTTTTGTTGCGAAAATCTAATACCTTTTTCAATTATATCAACATTTGAATGCACAAATTGACACGAAGTGAAGATTGTGGGAATAAACAATCATGAGATCTTTGGATAAAGTTGTGAGAGCATAAAAAACAACAAAGGGATAAACAATTGGAATCCATTTCTCAAGGTTTGAATCGACGAGCAATGAAGAAAAATCAAATTATTTTTAAAAATCCATTAGTAGTCCATCTCTTAATTCTCTTTCAAAAAACACTTCTATAGTTGTTAAGATTGAAATTTGGAAAGTCCTCGCACACCAGACTTGCAGGCTGCACGCCACTATGCTATGCCGTGCACCTGTGTGGCAGAAGTTGCTATGTTTCTATGTGAAAATGTCAACTCGCACAGCCTTCCAAGAGGGAGAATGACCTGTCTAGAATACTTCACGCAACCATCCACTCACACACACCCAGCCAGTGGGGAGCGAGGTGTGCTTTGAGGAGTGAACGCTCTCCAGAGAGTGCAATATCCATTGGCTTTCAACTGATGGGAACTTACAAATTGTCCAACTAGCTTTCAAACGTGGTCAAAACCATCATTTGAGTGGGAAGGGCCTAACAGCCTTTTAGGCGGGAAATAACAAACTTTTGGAGGGAACATACCCCCAAAGCATATAATACCATACCCCGTTGCGTCCTCATTTACAACACCATACACTCACGTTTGAATCTTTCTAAGGAATTGTTGCTCATAGTTTGCGAATTTCTGTTTCCTTCTCCTCGCCCAATGCGATCAAAGCAAGTATGGAAGAGTCTAGGACTCAATCTTTTTCCTAGAAGGCACCTCCAGCACCTACCTGAATATACCAGGGGGTGTGCACCTTCTCCGGGGCCCTTCAATATAGTTCAGTGCTCTTGATCAAGATGTCTCTAGAGAGGTAGCATACCGTTCCTGGCTCCTTCAGAGAGGCCTTATGGCCCTGAAAAGTGCAATCCAGCAGTAGGCTTTGTGCCTGCCCCCTAAGCTAGCTTAGGCCAGCCTCTGATTGCTCCAGTGCTAAGGCATTGCAGATCACAACCTTGTTACTACTAGTCACACACCATGGTTCACACACCACCCTCCGAGCTAGATAAGGCCAGTCTCAAACTACACCGAGCATGATAAGGCATGAGGGGTCATGCTCCCCCTTAAAGGAGTTGCACTCCCTACTTAATATGCAGTTCTAATGCATTCTCTTCATCATTTTGGCATATGAGACCCCTGACAATGCTAGAATGATCATGCTTGTGTATGTCGCAACTCGCAAGGCTACACGGCTATCCAACCAAATTCCTCTCAGGACAACGATACACATCATTTGTTAGTATTTGATGCCCGACTAGCTATATGAGACACCTAATTGCCAAGGCCACCAGTACCTTAGCCTGATCGATGATCTGGAATCTCTGAAGATGAAGGACTATAGATTAGGACTTCACGCATCATTTGCATCAACTATTCTATACCATGTAACATATTAGTTTTCTCTGATTTTTATCTTTTAATCAAGGATTATCCTCAGGGAGTGTAATTAAGGGCCTGTACAGGACCGTAAGCCAGAATGTATTTTGTTCCCAAATTAATGAAAGCCTCTTGATAGGCCATGTTTGGGAGCATATCTTTACGGAATTAATAATATCAAAACCTATCATAAGTTAGAAAATTCTTGTTGACAATAGTCTTCTAAAAACAATAAGAACCTGATGCAGTCTAGGGTGGGACCCAGCCCACACATTAACGATCCATATGTTTAGAACCCTTGACTACTAAATGGGCCCCACTTCGACATGCATGAAACTAGGAAGACTAAGCCTTATTACACAAGTGTTTAGCAGGTTTGTTTGCAATCTGCAGCTTTCATGACCAGGTAGGTGATTAGGGAGTCCAAAGAAGACAAAAGATAGGAATTATGAGAGAGAGGAGGTGGAGCTTAAGACTCTTGTTTTAAATGGGAAACTTTCATGGGCCACACTAGTAGACATTGGTTGACAAGGGAGTTCAAAGAAGGTGAAAAGAAAGGAATTATAAGAGGTGGCAGTGCTTATTGCTTGGATAGGGGGGAAAAAAGTTTGTTCTGCCGAGTTCTGCTTCGTGTGTTGGAATGGAAGTATGAGGAATCTCTTGCATGCTTGTTTCTAAATTGCTCCTTCGAGAGGGAGGTGTAGGCCCATGTTCCCAACATTTGGCGTGGCTTGGGTGCTTAAGGTAGGTAAAGGACCATAATAAAGGGTGATCATGTGGACCATTCTCTTGCAAGGCAAACATTCTTTTGGAAAATTTCAACTTTCGCCATCATCTGGAAATTGGAATGCATGGAGAAGAGGGAATGTGAGAACCTTTGAAAGCAAAGAATCCTCCATTGAGACCATCAAAAGGAAAAAAGGTGCAACTATAGCTTGTTGGGTTTATAATGAGATTGGAATCCCATAGAGTTCTGACAGTGGAGTTTTTTTTTTTTTTACTGAAACAGGAGAACACGTCAGGGATTCATGTTGTGCTTCCCTAGCCGTAGTTCTTCTGGTCTTCGCACGCCAGTTTTTGAGGGGTTTTCACTTTCCTATTTCATTGTAGTTTTAATTCGTTGTAGCTTATAGCTCTATCCAGGGCTGTCAATGTGTCCTCGGATCCACGAGTACTGGAGGGACCCAACCCAATTTAGACAGGTTTGGGTCCAATTCAATGTTATGTGAGTAATGTAACTCACCAACCCCCCAATGTTTTCAAATCTGATCCATGGTTATGGGCCATTTGCAATCTGGATCACATTTTTTTTGGTGATCCGAAAATTATGGTTCATCCTTCTAGTCTAAACTTATAATATCAACGTAATTTTCACAATATAGAGATTTATACAATTATACTTTGATGTACACAACGACGTGTGTGAGCGTGCGCACATGCATGTGGGATCTAATAGTATTCATCATTTTCTATCTAAATTACAACATTAGTTTGTATAAACTATATTGTATTTGTATATACCTATTGTTTTGTATTGGATTTACCCACATGATTCTAACCCCCTAGTAGTTCCACCACCTTATTAGGATATCCTATATATCCAGAGATGGATTGATGGATTGTCCTCGTACATATATATGTATGTATGTTACAAGTAGACAAACAATACATATTCATACATAAGTATATTCAATGTAGATAAACAATACATACACACATGTTCATATAAAAAGTATGAAGATATCTATGAACGACGTCTATCAAACAATCTTGCAATAGATAAGATTCTATTGTTAGTTGAAACAGCAGAATCTTCAACTCACTAATGAATATGAGATATTGTCACTTTCCTATTAATAACACAAACATTATTCCCAAGTATTATTGTGTTACGTCATTGACTGGAAGCAGAATAAAAGATAGTCAAAGATGCATGAAAATACCCTAACATTAAGCATGGGTCCCTTCATTTATTTCATGATAGTTGAATTACAGCAATCTTTAAGCCAATCAAATTGGGTTCAATTTCACATAAGCAACCAGTTAACGGGCCATCTATCTAACAAAGTAATCCCAAGAAGTGCCCTGTTCTGGTGTTGGAATTAAATGATATTGAGGACAACATTCTCAGCTAGTCAACAATCTCATTGTCTTCTTTATAGACATGGTGAAAGGGAATTTTTTTTGCAGCTTACAGCATTCCATAGGATTTTGACACCATGGCAAACCAAATTTTTATAGTATTAAAAAATTCTCAACCAAAGACCAGCCATCAGAAGGAAGGAAATCCAGGTGCCTTCCAATAATGCTTGCCTAATGGCTAGGAGTGCACATATTTCATACTCAGTGTGGATGCCTCACAAATATCACTAAGATTTTCAAAATCTCACAATATTTTTCAGATGACAATATCGAGATATTTTCAAAATCTCAGCTGTTTTGAATTTATCATGAATTAATCATGGAATTCTTGCCATTTTAACGTAAAACTTATTTAAGAGTTAAGAAATTCATTTCTACCTAAATATATGAATTTTTAAAAACACTTCCTAATTTATAATAAATACTTTTTTTTTCAGTGAGATTTTTCCGATAATATCTTGAGAAAAACATCAAAATCTGAAAATCTCCTGAGAAAATCCCATGCCAAGAACGAGATGCCACTATGTTCAATAACAGTAGTATGAATGGGGCCTCACAAGAATTGGTTAACGAGCTTTAATTTGAGGTGGAAAAACACCAAAACCCATACTAGATTGCATGGGTTCAGGTATACAAGTATCGTCTGGTTAATTATCTGATAGGGGAACATCATGCCAACTATTGGGTGTCATGGCATTACCATGAAGCTCAGACATTCTGTTTGGATGCTTGTGGATGCATGAGTGCAAATTACAACACAGGGTTTTGCCAACACTTATACACTCATACGTAATGGGGAGAAGATCACTGTGAAGCCTATGAACATGAGCCCACATGGAAGATAGAGAAAGCAAAGTCCACATCGAAAGTTTTTCATACAAGGTAGGAATAAACAATGCAGCTTGGAGAAGGGAAGAAGATCCAACAGAGGAAAACGATTGCACGAAAGAGTAACAAAAGTGTGAAGCAGAAATTAGTCGAGAAATTTCTCCAAGAGTTCAATCAGGTGGTCCACATCACCAACTCCTTCCGGCATAGAAGAAGACACTAAGGGCCTGTTTGGACACAACAATTGTTCTGTCCCAGATAGGCTAATTCCAGACTCTCTCACCCAGACATGTCCTGGGACACATAATGGACACTGGCACAAGTATGGAGTTTGAAGATTGGCATTGTAACATGTAGCCAAAGCGGCACATATGCACATTAGCAGATGTGAGGTGCTTCAAGATTGACAGTGGCAAATGGCATATGTGGAGCGTTTGAACATGGAAGGTGGCACATGCGGCACATGTGCTACATATTGCACATGTGGTGTACGTGTTCACATATCATGTTCCAACAGATACCCAAAAAGAGCACAACTTCTACACCGCCTTTGTCGGGAGAAACTATCCCCTAAGGCATGCCAAAGTTCAGAACAATCTATCCGTCTTTCTCTTGCTTCCCATGCAAAAAACTGGGTTGACATGCTAGGAACAAGATGACCACCACGGCAGCCTATTTGGGACAGAACATTGCTTGCAACCAAATGGCCCCCAGAACAAAGTCCGATCATGGAAAAGGCATAACTAGATGGTGAGTTCTTTTCCAAGCTGTGGGGAACCGATGCAATCAGCTCTACCATCACATTTCAACTCAAGAGATGGGATCCATGATCTGTACGTATTACAAAAGTGGGCCCAGATGCACATACAGTCTGTCTGATCAGATTGGTGGGTGGTCCGCTGGAATTGTGGACCCCATATGTGTGCATTTTTCCACATGAGCTGATTATTTATACATGTGCAGTAATCACACATGTGAATTGTTCATCAGTATAGATCCCTGTGGTCTTACATGCATGGTTGAGCATGATGAGTACTGTTGGTGTCCTAATTAGCAATGTGATGCAGGGACGAACGTGATGAGGTCGATCACCATCTTCCTCAAGGATAACTACTCCGAATCCACGACCTTCTCTGGACTCACAGACTCTCTCGAATCCACCAGGAAAAAGCAAGAAAAATATAAATAAATTATATAAAATTTGTAATTTGATTGATGAATGAAATAAACGAGTCTACAACCCTTTAAATAGGGATACCAAGACTTGGAAGAAATTTCGGAATTAAACTACAACTAAAACTCCCTAAAATTCGTAACTTACTATAAATAGTAAATTACTTTTTATAGTAAGTGTCCCATGTGGCTTACCCACATTATTATCCTGATTATTCTAAGCACTTTTCATGCTGGACACAAATCCTAAAGCCCAATGGATGAAGAGTTATAATCAAACTAAAAATTACTAAAAATAGTAAAACGGAAATAAACATGGAATTCGACCATCGATCTGATGGAATCTCGCAAATTCGGCATGGGCAACCTGCATAGCTGGGTTGGTTGGCTAAAGTAGTTCGTCCTACCCCAAAATCATCTATGGTACGTCGAGTAACTCATTCTGGTTTGCGAGATATGCCTGTTTTAAGGTTTTGACGGTCTTGATGACTTCTACCTTCTATCGGGCTTCTCTGGTCCATCTTGGACATGAAAGTGTCTGCGACCCGCTCTACATCACAATGGTAGTTTCCTTTTAGTCCACTTGTTTTGCAAGCTATTTGCATTAGGACTTAGACTAAGAGCTAGAATAGTAAAGTTTTCTACAAGAAGTTAAAAAATGCATGTAAAGCCATGCATTTGGGATGCTATGAGATCCCCTCTATCTGGAATCTACGATGGAGTTGAGCAACCCCAGAACCCTTCAACCAATCATCTTCTGCTCATTTTCCTGCTCGCTTTGCACAATATTGAAGGTTTTCCACATCTTTTTTAATTGAACCTCCAAAACCAACTGCCTAGCACTTGGCTGGTTGTTGTCAATCACATCAAATCTCATTACACATCATTTTGCAGCCTGTGCAAAGTCAATGGACCTCAAGCTCATTACAATCTTTATTACTTAAGTTGCATAAAGTGTGAGGGGTTTGAATTTGGATTCCAATACTAGAGTGAGGAAGCAGCTATTTCAAAATGTTAGGAATTGAGATAACTGGGTGACAGGAGCAAGAGCGTGATCCCAATGGGAGAGCATGTGCGCCACCTTGAGCAGAAGGTTCTTGCAAGTTGCAACAAAGCTACAAGACCAGGTTGTCCACAACAGAACTCTTAAAAGCTACATTCGACCCACTAACCAAGGAAAACTAGGAGAGCCTATCAATTTTTTTAAAATATTTTTAGGAGGAAGTCCATCTTTTCATTATTCTTGGGTTATCACTGAATTTCATGGGAAATTTACCAAGAAATTAAAAGCAAAAAGAAGATTAAAAAAATCCCATCCGTAGTAGGGTGGCAACATGGGGTTCGAGTCAACCCAAACCCAATTGTCCCAACCCGGGATCGGGTCAAGTTTTCAAGGTCCTCAGGTTTGGGTTCAGGTTGGAAAATGGCAACCTGATTTGAATTTGGGTTGGGTTTGGGCTGAGCAAATTTGGGTCAGGTTAGGTCAGGTTGGGAATAATCAAATGTATTTGAGCCAGTTTGAGGTCAGGTTGGGTAGAGTTGGGTTGGGTATGGAGGAATTCAGGTTGGAATTCATGTCGGGTTGGGTCCTCTTGATGTTGGGTTGGGCTCAGGTTGACCCTCAACCCAACCCAACCTGCCCAAGTTGCACCTCTAATCTATAGGTTTTTCCTTAGTAAAGATTATACGTGTTTTAGGTAGTAGGGACTAGGAAGAAGTATATTATATGAGTGTTTTAGGTAGTAGGGAGAAGTTGATCGACTTCAGTTTTCTTGAAGTAATATTGCAGTACAAAATGGTTTCAGCTTTCATTTGGAACATGCACCCGATGAAAGAATTGTTTGTCGCTAGAAAAAAAAAAAAACAACTTTTGCTCCTTTCCTAGGAAATGATTTTTTGGTCCAAAAGCCATTTATCTGGAAATGATTTTGCTAGTACTGACATCCAAACACAAAGCAAAAGAAAAATCTATGTTCATCATAAAGTAGGTTACTGAACAGAAAATTGATTTTTGGTTGTCATCCAAATTGGGTGTAAGAGATAAACAACAGAACCAACCTGAGAAGTTGTAGTAGAAGACTCTGTTACTTCTTCTAATGATCTCAAACATTGAGCAGCAGCCCAATCATTCTTGAATAGGATGGATTCCTTCCCATTTTCCTTTCCCTTACTAAAAATAATAGAAGCAGCCTTGTTATTTTTCTGTAATTTCTCCACCAATAGGCTGTTCTCTTTCAACAGTGAAGATATCTGCATAGAGAAGATGCTACCATATTTTAGTTTGAATTATCTGAGTTTTATATTTCAATCATGAGTTCTAGAAAGATCCCAAGATGACCTACCTTCAGTTGAAATGCATCATGTATACAAATCTCCATGTCATCATGCAACCCGCAAGTAAATTATGATAGTTGATCATACACATTTGTCAATATATCCTCAAAAGAAAGAAAAACAGATGCATCAAAGTTAATGGGGCTACAGAATATCATAGCTTACATATATCGACTCCCTCCATTCTCCAATTCGCAGAAGATAGATGTTTTACAAACACCCGATACACGACAGTGTTTTACACTAGAAATGAAAACTGAAACTTTTAAAATGCTTTTACTTTTTTTTTTTTCTTTGAGCAGCATGATGCCTTTGAAATGTTTTTTATCAACTATTGGCAATCTGGCACAGCTGTACTTGCTAGCTTCCAACGGAAGTAATTTTTACTCCAAGTACCTTTTTCATAAAAGAACCACGAATCTAAGTCATGCTTTTCTCGACTACATGGATTAGCCGTTGACAGCTCCCTGCATGGAACGTTGGTGTCAATGGGTGGGCCTGCTCTATATGTGATAATGGCAGTATCACCACAAGTGTCATACCCTATGCAGCTTCATCCAAAATCAAGGTGACAAGACTCCTTGTGCTTGTCCCATGGCAATGATAGTTAGGTGACTCACAGGTCTATTGGTCACTATCTAGGCATATGTGATTCAGGAAACATCATTGGTTACCTCACACGCGGAGTCCAACATCAAGGAATTCCTAGTTTGAACCTACCTGAGTGCCAGGGCTAGTTGTCATGGTCTGAGGTGCTCCTCAAGCATAGACCATGGAACACCCTGTACTCAGGAGCTCCAAAGCTTTCAACTTCATAAGATTGGTTAGAAATGAGGACCACTCCTTAGACTAAGAACCTCCTACCTACTTTACATGGATGGCTAGTATGAGGCTATATAGCAATTGCCCAATGGCTAGGAACACTGTAGAAACCTTTTAGAATACACTACTTCTCTCTATGAGACCCCACTAGAGAATTCTAGAACATTCTAGAGATTTATACACTTCTTTGCACAATTCTGGCCTCCCTAGAATTCTCTATAATACTCTACAGACAACGTACAGGACCTCTAATGTACCGGAAGAGCACAGCTTGGCTAAGGTACGGGAAGAGCACAACTTGGCTAAGTCCCTGATTTAATCTCTTACAGATGTCAGGTCTGAGACATTCCCCCCGCTTATTATTCCAATACTATCTTTGACTTCTTGTCAATAATCTTCCATGTTAGTTTCTTGAATTGTCACAAGTCACAAATGTCATCTCATCTTCCTTGTAACCAAGGTATTCTGTATCGGTAACGGTGACTGTAACGGTCACCACCATTACCAATACGAGTATCGGCCGTAACGGTTGATATGGGGTGTAATGACCGTTACGACTCCTGTAATAGTTGAAATTTTCTTTTGCCATAAAAATTCTGAGAAAATATCTAGAAAATCCATAATAATGTAAATATTCCAAATATGCATTCATTTTTTTATTTTTATTTTTGGTTTTGAACATGTTTATGGTAGTGTAACGGTCCATTCTTTGGAGAGTGTTTGTATCAGGCTGTCTAGTGAATTTGTGAATATGATTATATGTCTCTAATGTTTACACATCACAATCAAGCTTTAGAACTAGAAATCAGAAAAAAAACATAAATACTACATTTTCAATTTTTTGAAAAAAAAGGCCCTCAAAGCTTCTATTCACTCAAATCACTTCAATGTACGGTTTTAATTTTAAAAATTATAGTAAGAGTGGTCAAAATCTATTGTAAAATTATTTGGGAGAGTTTTTGGAATGAGAAAGGTGAAAAAAGTGTAGCCATTTTTCGATCGTTATGGGAGTAACAGTCGTGATGCCCCGTAACGGTTGATATGGTCCCAAAAAAACCAACTACCCTGTTCACCCCCGTGTCGCGTAACGGTTATAGTCATTATCTATACATATCAGCCTTTACGGGTGTATCGTAATAGATACGGAACACCTTGCTTGTAACCCTTGATTAACAACTGCAAGGCTGAGAGTGTTCCAACCTTGGCCTTCCCTTTCCTCACCATATATATGCAGAGATGTCTATCGTCCATAATGCACATCACCCACGGAAGGGCATTGGAATCAATCACCTCATTCGGGAAATCCAAGCCCAAGATAACCTTCAAGTTGTCCAATGTAATGGTGGAGAGACTTGTCTTGTGATCCACCCACCAATGTGTATCTCCACATCCTAGCCAAAGTTACTTCTTAACAGTTGGGTTTCTACAATAGGTTTAATGGTCTCTTGGCCACACCCTGATTTAAAGAGAGATTTTACTGGGCTTCACACCACTTGAAAAACTAACCAAAGCTGAAACACTTACAAATCTGGAGTTAGTGCAACATCACCTTTTCTATGAAACTGTGTGGACCCAAAACCAACTTCTACATGGAACCCTCATCCTTGAACTTTCTCTCTATGGATCTCAAAACCTGCGCGAACCCTGACATCCTAATTTGCTAAACTTCTTCAAATATAGAAGGGGAAGTAGAAAACTTTACATAGTTCCTTGTTCAACTCTAGAAAAGAACCCCAAAATCAGAAACCCCATATTTGACGATTTTGAATTAAGACACAGAGCTCTACATGGATCTAGATCTAGATGAATATATAAATTTAGACCTCAAATCAGATCAAAATAAGGATTACCATCTCCTTGTGACTTTTGAATCCTGAATTCAGTGCCATTTAGTCTAACCAATGAGCACATTTATGAAAAAAGCACATGCATGAACTGCTGTGGAAACCATATATCCATGGCAGTGTACTGGGAAAAACAAATAGCAGTTTTACTAATCAATACGCACTGCCCCAAACACAACAGCTAGCTAGTCTTGATAACGGACTATGGTGATTGTCGCTTCTTTGTCTAAAATTATTAGTGATTTGTCTGTTGTACAAATCAAAAACATATATGAGATCTGAACCAATCCTCAGATAAGCTATTCGTTGGATGAGCCATACCCTACAAATTAATTGTGATCTGACAGTCCTATTGAAGGATTTCTGGGGAAGAAAATGGATGGTCATAATATATATATATATATATATATATATATATATATATATATATATATGTTCCTTCAACCAATATATTCTTTCCTAAAAAAATCCTCCAACAAAGGATTAGGATTGTCCAATCAGCATGAATTTTGAAACATGGCCCATCCAAGGTAGGGTGTACATGTCCTGATAACTGGTTCAGATCTTTTTCATGTTTGCTACATATTAAAAAAGCAAAGTTAAATGAAATATAGTGACCAACATTCAAGATTTTCTCCTTGATGAGCAGTTCGGATCTTGCTCATGTCTGCCATATGCAAAAAGGTGAGTCACTGAATGAAAGTTTTCCCCGAGTAACTATCATACACATGTTATTTGCCCAATCTGAATCAAGAACATGGAAAAGCAGGAACAAAAAAAAAAGGTAATAAGCAGAGACCTGTGTCTGGAGCCGCTCTCTTTCCATTGCCAGTTGCATGACAAGATCAGTAATTACTTTGGTCCTTATACCAATATCCTTTGCCGTGGCGATTTTCACATTGTCAGCTTCATGCAAAGATACTTCCAAGCATTCGATCCTACCTCTGAGAAAACCCACCTCTTTGTTAAGTTCCAAGTTTGTCTCAGTTAGCTGAATGCACTTCGCTTCCGCACTCTCCGCCCTGCTTTCAGATTTCGAGGCCTTCGCCTTCAGATCCTCAATCAACTTCTCCATATCACGAATGCAGACGCTAACATATTCTGCCGTTCTTGACTGGCTTCATCGGATGCCTTGGCATGCTGTAACTTGGTCTCAGATTGCCTCAGCTGCTTCTCAAGCAGGTTCACCTTTTCCATTAAATTACTACGTTGAAGAGACATTAATTCAGTAAGTTCCACGCGATTGGTTTCTGCAATCTCCACCCTCATTTTCTCTTCTGAGAGTTTCACTCTCAAATCTGCAATCGTATTTTCAAAACCACAGATTTGAGACTCCAACGTACTCCACAACTCGAGGCTTGATTCGACTGAGACCCTCCCATCCCGTGAACGTAAATCGGATTCCATTGGCTGCCCCTCAAGCGACGCTAGTCTATATCTGAAAGATCCAGCTTCAGAGCCAGCAACACTATATCTATCTTCAGCCTCCTTGAGACTGGATTTTGAATTATCGATTTCCGTGAGCTTCCTTAAAGCACTTTCTTCTCGTTGCATTGAGCCATTCAAATTCAAGTGGACAATCTGGAGCTTTCCCATCATTTCTTTTGAAATGCCCATCAGGATCTCAGCTGTATTTTCTGACTCGAATAACCGCTCTGAAACAAGATCCACTGTTTCTTCTGCATAATGCAGTTTCACTTTGAGCTCTTCTTCGTTGTGACTTGATTCCGAGAGCCACTTCTCAAGGTCCAACTCCCTGGCCAACGATTTCTCCAACATTTTCAGGATATGTCTTTGTTGTTCAGTGGTCTGCATCTTCCACCTTGGTATTCACAGACGAAAATTGACTGATTTCCGGAAACTCCGCAACACCACTATTCCCTGCCAATATGCTCACATCAGCGAAAATGTGGTAGTTAATTGACTACATGCATCTTTATCCAGAGTTTTCCACCTATCATTACAAGGAGAAGATTTGTCCCATCAGGGGGACTTTAAGAGTAAAGACCATCCACAATGGGGCCCCACAGATCAAAGAGCAATAGGAACACTTGTATTGACGCTGGACCCTAGAAACTACATATCTGTGCATAACTGCAGGCTGAGGAATTCCTCTGAATCATCGCCCAAAGATTAGTATAGCTAGTTCAGGTTCTGCATCTGTGCAAGAGAGCTGACTGTTCAGTGGTCCAGACTATTAATCTGAGAGGCCCTATTGGTCCATGACTTAAGAATCTCCCAGATTGGAAGATCATAACCATCCAATCTGTGGCCTTTCTTCCACTGACTGTCGACAACTGTTGTATCTTTCTGTTAGCCGTCTATCCTCATGCCAACAATCCAAGGGTTAGAATTATGTCATCAGCGAGATCGAGAATTCTATTTTCTGGAGGAGCCCATTAGACCGACCGTCTGGATGACCAAAACATTTAACCCATTTGTGCAGATCATAGTTCAAAAACCCGAAAACTCGACTTGACTTGATGTTCAATTGGGTCTAGTGGACTCATAGATGAGACCCGACTTGACTCAATATTTAAAATTTATAAATTAAAAATATTAGGATTGCCAGTTGATCTAAAGTTAGTATTGTATAAAGAATTATAAAATAGAAACTCAAAGCATCAAACTACTTGATGACACCCTGGTTTAGTGAGCCTCTCCTCTATCAGAGGGTGTTACCTCATTTTCCTTATAACCATTAATTTTCTTTATTAAAAATAAAATCATGACTCACTGGGTGACTCAGTTCAAGGCACTGTGAGTCGCTTCAACTTGGTCACTGAGTTACCCAACGAGTATTCATGAGTCGGCATTGAGTCAGACCTAGGACTGAGTTTCCAAGCGACTGGGCTTGAAATCTCGCAATGTCAAGTTGACTTGGTTGAATTTTGAGCTGTTCACCCAGTTTTAGAACTACGTTGCAGATGGTATGACTTGGTTGAATTTTGAGCTGTTCACCCAGTTTTAGAGAGAGAGAGAGAGAGAGAGAGAGAGAGAGAGAGAGAGAGAGAGAGTCTTTCTTTTTATTGGTTTATTGTTCTCATCCTCATTATGGGTCATTTTGACCCACCATGCATACAAGTGAACAGCATTCTTTCAATTTTCTCTTTCTTTCTTTCTTTCTTTCTTTCTTTCTTTTTTTTTTTTTTTTTTTTTCCCTTTAAGAGTTCCATGAACTACCAACTGACCCAAGGATGAAACTAGTGGTCCAGAGACAGAATTTCACGACTTACAATAATCCTCCCCACCAAAGGAGATGGTGCTTTGGAACTTGGCTGATAGCATTCTCATATCAGAAACCTGGTGTTGCAACCGTTTCAAAGATTCTTCAGAATCATGCAAATTTCCTTCCACTTCTGTAAAAGTTTCTTTGAAGTTTTCACATAAAGATATCTTGTCACGGGCATCAATGATCTCTTCCTGGAGAGAAATCATGAAATTGTCTAGCTCTTTCACCTCCGAATCTAAGATCCCAGATAAGATATCAAATTCCAACGCCTTCTCGATAGAGTCAGCTGAGACATCTTCACTCTCTATGACCAACGCTTCGTAATCGCTTGCCCTAGCTTCAACGTGCATCAAAAGTATTTCTAAGTTCAATAGCTTCTCAGAAGAATACGCTAAATCAAGATCCACCCTTTTCAAGACTTCTCCAGAGCTGCCAAGTCTCTTTATTATGCTTTCACTAGGTGAGCATTCCAATTCTGCTTGTAGATCACTGGCATGAATATGATCAGCAGGATCATCATTAATGATGGCCATGATCTGATTGATTTTTCTCCTGAAAAGAAAAACCAAAAAGAAAAGTTTCAGTCAACACACCACACACAACTCCTGAAAAGAAAAACTAAAAAGAAAAGTTTCAATCAACACACATACCAACTTGTGCATGCAATTGTTTTATAGGAAATATACAAACCTTATCACTTTCAAAAGCCATACAGCTGTGTAAAGTTACAATCAGTTGTGTATAAAAAATCAAATCAAGCTTGGAGCCATTTACGTAAAATTGAATGGCCTCCACAATACTCATATGATTGTGCATGGAAAAAGCCCTGTTGCATGGTTTATGAGGACTAAGTGAAAAGATTGTCTGAGGGTCTGGAAATGTTGGGACTTTTTAGGTGAGAGTTGGTTGTGGCCGAATCGATTTATTAGTTATGAGAAGAACTTTGATACTCTGGCAGTGTGTGATGGATGATGCACGGGCACATATAAACTACTAGGAAATTTCATACATGGAATACGAGTAAACTGCCCAAATTAGGGTAGCTTTGATTATCAACATTTATTGGATGTATATAAATGAAAACTAGCCAAGGGTCTTATTTCAACAAATGTGTCCACGAATCGAAGGTTAGGATTGTTCAACCAATTTAAGTTTTGGGCTCTAAGTTAGCAATAGTGGGTACCACAATGTAGCCAGCTTAATTTGAGCTAATATATTCCAAGTATACCATTTGTAACTGCCTGCATGCTGCAATGATGATGAATGTTATTAAAAAAAAAAAAAAAAAAAAAAAAAAAAAAAAAAAAAAAAAAAAAAAAAAAAAAAAAAAACTGCATGCATGCATATCAAGTGCCATATGCAGCCAAAGTATCATCAATCACTCCCCATTAACTAATCAACACTGGCCTTGGTGCTACACTGTAGCTTTTGATTTTCGCCAACCACTGATCTCTAGGCCTCTATCTGCCCTGGCCTTGGTCGTGTACTTTTTAAGACTCTCAAAGCTGGCCTTATATCATTGATAGCAGGAAAGAACCTTCTCCAACCCCAGCACACACCAGTAGGAGTTTTTTTTCGGATTTCTTTATTTAGTATTTAACCAACAGACAGAATTCCATGCAACATGTCATGTATGATACATTTGCCACATGTGTATGATGATCCAAACCATGCATTCCACAAACTTTGCCATTAATTGGCCACTAAACAAAAATTGTCTCAATTGGATTTTTCTAATAAATGGATGTTTTTGTCACTGAATGGGAGCCGCTCCTTATTACTTTTAGTGTCCATTTGTGCTCCACAAACTAAAGGGTTATAATAATCAAAACCATGTGATTTGTGGTCTACGGCCCCATTGAGTATTGGACCTATTAAATATCCAATCTCAACCTCATCCACAAATGCACATGTGAGGCAATGTCATGGAGGAACAGTACCTCCCATGCCTCTAGAGGCATTGGATCAGCTCCCATAAAGAATACAAGTACAATAACAGACTATGGGGCCATTTGGATCCTTGCATTCATCACCCCTAGATTAGCCAGAACTGGCATTTGTTTCAAGACCACCTCAATTCCCAAAAGTAGGGATTGACAACTCCCAAGAAGGTGTTATTGCAACTCCATGGATGGTAAGCTCCCACAACATCCCACCTAGACACAACACACACACACCCCACCCCACAAATAGCACTCCTTGATATCCGGTGTGTTTTCACTTGTCCCCTAGACATCACCCATCAACTTTGGTTTCTATTTAATTAAATTTTTTTTATAGTATTCCTCTTTCTTTTTGAATCTATCAACTAAACAACAAATTTAAGGATTTATGATTCCCAATCCTTGATGCCAACCAAACAAAATATTTGTTCAACACTGAGTACTCCTGAGGTTTGCAACTCCCCTGAGACTAACTTCTTGTGGCAGGGGGGTTATGTGGCTAGGAAATTCCCTCTTTTGAAGTGGGATGAGATCTGTTCTCCCCACTCTCAAGGGGGAGAGGGCATCAAACGCCTTGATATAGTTAATTCTGCGCTTTTTGGTTAAATGGGTTTGGTGTTTTGCTAAAGAGGGTAGTCTTTGGAGGTCCATAATCTCAGCTAAATATGGGTCCTCTTTGATGGGCTGGTGGACAAAGAACTCTACCCTTTATCGTTCCTCCTACATCTGGAAAGGAATAGCTAAAATAACTCCGTTTTTTGCAAATACGGGATTCTCTGTTGGTAATGGATTGAGGGTCAGATTTTGGGCTGATTCCTGGATGGGTGATCACCACCCCTTCATCTCGGATTTTCTGGAGCTTACTTCCCACAGCATAGATACCAATATCTCAGTAACTTCTTGTTTCTCCATAAGTGGTGAGGGAGATTCTTGGGCTCCTTTTAGGAGGAACCTGCAGAACAGGGAGAATGTTAGCTTAGCTTTGTTGCTATCTTGTTTGCAGGGCATTTCGCACTCCCCAGATTCGGAAGATGATCTATTTTAGAGGTCAAGTTCCTCATGAAATTTCTCTGTCAGATCCTTCAATAGATTCCCTGTCAAGACAGCCCCCCTAGAAAGTCGTTGTCCAACGAGTGAAGTTCAGTTCTACAGAGCTCCCCCTAAAGTTGTGACTTTAGCTTGGCTCATAGGAAGGAGTTGGGTTCTCACGATTGACAACCTTTGAAAAGGGGAATGTCTCTCCCCAGTGTATTCCTCCTGTGCATGCAAGATGCTGAAATGGTCGATCACATGTTCCTGCATTGCTCCTTAGTGGAAATCTAGATGGGGATCCTCTCTTTAGCCAATCTCTTTTTGGTTATGCCTGTATCAATAGAGGCCTTCTCTCTTCTTGGCACGCCACGGATGTTGGAAGCTTGGGCAGGAAGAAGTGGAGGTTACCACCACTTGCTGCCCTTTGGGTTATTTGGGGAGAGAAATGATCATTGCTTTCGCAACAAGAGAATCTTGGTGGCTGGAGATTTAATAGGGTTCTGATGCTCTTCAGGGACTGGGATCCTTGATTCCATCAGCTGTTGGGGTCTTGTACAACTTCGGGGCTGGTTCTTTTGTTGTACCTTTGTTTTTCCTAGGTTTCTCTTTCTTTTGTTATTCTTTAGTGTTTTTGTCTCTTGTTTCTCTGCTTTCTTTTTCAGCTGCGCCTAATAAATCTTCACCTTTCAAAAGAAAAAACTATCACCACCCAAATAGTCCCAAGAAGAACAGATAAAGTGTGGGCTTTCCCTAATGGTCATGTTGATGCAAGTTCAAAACAATGCACCACATCCAACATGGCAAGCATTTAATGTGTGGTGGTGTTGCACCTACGATTGGCAGTGATACCACCATCCCATCCCCCATTTGTTGTTAGGAATAAGCATACTGCCTAATCAGAAGGAAAGGCAAACATGAGAAAATACTCAAATGTAAGAGTGTAAACCAACACCAACCCCCATCCGACAAGGGAACATTTCTAGTTCCCAATCTTTCAATCCTTCTACAAAACTTCTTAAATCTATAGAACTCCTAAAGAATGATATTAGAAGGAAAATGAGGAAGAACAAGAAGAAATCATAACAGGGGCCATGAGAGAGAATCACTCAAACCACCCTCCTTTGTGAGAACATCCGCACTATCATCCGCCACTAAAGAAACATGATTAAATGGAATATTTAATGAGAAAAGATATTGTAGATGTTGTCAAATATGAAAACGAGGTTCCTCTGTTTCATCTCCAATTCTTTTGCCCACACAATCATGTTCCTCACCTCGCATTTGCTAATAAAATGACTAGAAAGGTGAATTAAAAATAAAATAAAAAATCCATAAGCCTTCCTTTTACAGTTATTGCCTCCACAACATTCGAATTCCCCCATCCAGCTGGACCAGAGAATGTTTTCGTTCCATTCACTTCCCTAATGACTCCAATTCCCATCTCCAAATAACTATGGAATTCCTCTCGACAAGCAATCAATACTGAGCTTCCAATACCCACCACCAAACTCTTCCAACTTCACTTCCATGGGAGACAAATGAGGCACTATCAGCAATAACATTCCATTCTCCCCACATCTGAAATGGATATCCCATGGAACTCCTGATTGACTATGGCCCAACTAATTGGGGTCCTTGATTTTCCCAATAATCACATCCATCAGTGCTTTGATGGAAAATCAGATTGTTCCTTTCAAAAAAAAAAAAAACTAAAATACCCCATTAATGCATCCTGACTCTATATTCAGAAGAGTCCATGTGTCAAAGTGTACTTTTCAAGCTATGTCTTGGCGCAGATTCCCAATAATCACTATCAGCATAACATTCCATCTCCCCACATCTGAAATGGATATCCCATGGAACTCCTGATTGACTATGGCCCAACTAATTGGGGTCCTTGATTTTCCCAATAATCACATCCATCAGTGCTTTGATGGAAAATTAGATTGTTCCTTTCAAAAAAAAAAAAAAATCCACTAATACCCCATTAAATGCATCCTGACTCTATAATTCAGAAGAGTCCATGTGTCAAAGTGTACTTTTCAAGAACTTCATTTACTCTGGCACTGCTAAGCCACTCATTACATTGTTCACATTATAACGAACATTGCCCTGAAGAATCTGCGCCAATGACATAGCTTTCCCTTTCATCCACCCATCGTCAACTTTCAACTATGATGAGAGTTCTAGCACAAAACTACTGGGTTTTCATTAGGGTCAGCATTCCATATAGGTGGGACCCACCTTTACGATCCAGTCTCTTCATCCGATGGGACACACCATGGATTGGATGCAACAAATGGACGATTACAGAATCCATTCATACAATAATTGTCCTATAAATGGATGGTTACAAAGAATATACAGCCAGCAGTCCATATGCTGCTAAACTAAGTCCACCCATCGTTCCTCTGCATGATCGAAGCAAGAGATTTTTGATCCATTGCCGATCAAAGTCCACCAATCGCTCCTCAGTGCATGATCGAAGCAGGAGATTTTTGATCCATTGCCGATCAAAGTCCACCGATCGTTCCTCTGTGCGTGATCGAAGCAGGAGATTTTTTATCCATTGCCGATCAAAGTCCACCGATCGTTCCTCTGTGCGTAATCGAAGCAGGAGATTTTTGATCCATTGCCGATCAATGGTAGGACCTGCTAGATGAACGACGTGGATCATTGAAAGATGGAGCTTGCCTGTAAGAAATGCTTGCCCAGACAAAATTGCCAATTCCCTCATTAAAAAATTGAATTTGATTTAATTCAACAATTCAAACAGCGCGATGTCTGCATGATTCCATACACATGATCGACAAAACCCAAAAGGACCCATCAAGTGATTTTACAAAAAAAAAAAAAAAAAAAAAGCTCGTAATCACCTCCGATTGTCCGAAAAGCATGTAAGCATCGAAATTCCCAAGACCCAATTCCAGAAACCTCTAGAAATATACAAAATATTAGGAATTTCAATTCACAAAAGCAGGAAAAAAAAAAGCTGGGGATATTGCATATCCAAGAAGAAAGAGTTCTAGAACGAAAGAGAAAATGCAGAGATACAATTGAAAGCAGTAAACAGAGATGGAATTGAAAACAGGAAATGCAAAATTCCATTACAAAAGAATATAGAATTCCAATAGAATAGGGAATACTTACCTCAGAAGATTTTTTCAGATTCTCTCAATTCCGGAAAAGGAAGAGAACGGCCGTTTGAAGAGAAGAAAAAGGAAAAGAAAAAGAAAAAGAGATGGAGCGTCATTTGATATACTCTGGCTGCGGATGACACTTGATGGCAGGCACTTGGGAAATGGTACACGTGGCATCTATTAACTCGATTTTTTCTAAGTTACATGTCAAAAATAAGATTGGTTGAACAATCATAACCTCTGATTTGATTCGTGGACACTTGCTTCTTAAATAAGACTGTTGGATATTTTCATTTTTAATCGTCCAATAAAATTCCAACCAATCTAAAAATCAAATAATCAAATAAGTATAGTTATTGGTTCATAGTGCATCTAAGATATGAGACATTATTGGACGGTTTAATTTGAATTATAGTATGCCACGTGTATAATATTTAAGTAGTTTTTAAGTGCCTGCATATCATCATCCATCATACTGCCAGAGTATGAAATCCTTTCTCAAAAGCAATATAAAAAGGAACTTTACAAAAAACTAGCTAGTTATTTTGGAATTTGCATTCCGGTGCTATTTTCAACAACAAAAAAAAAAAAACAATAACCTACACTATTATTTGAAAACTCTGCAAGACTGAAGTTGGTGGTGCGTGGAGCAAAGGAGTCAGCAGCTTGGGTGGCCTACTATTATGTTTACATGAAATCTACTCCCACAACCAAGCGCATCACCACACCAGCTATATAACTGCTGTAGGTACGTGTCGTGCGAGGACGGGGCGCGGATTGGATAATGACAAGGTCAGTAGCCAAATGGCTACTGAAGTGACGTCACCAAGCTCCGTGGACCCCACCATGATGCATGTTTGTATCCATACTGTCCAACCATTTGTAGAGATCCTTTTATGGCATTACAAAGAGAATGAGATAGATCTAAATTTCAAGTGGACCCACCACAGAAAACCGTGGGAGCCGTCACACCTACCGTTGAAACATTTACAGGACCGCAATGATTTATTTTTGAGATCTATCCCGTTCATAAGTTAACATAGATATAGATGAAGTGAAAATAAAATATTAACTTCATCGGAAACTACCGTGGCCCTTAGAAGTTTTGAACGGTGGATGTCACTGTCCCCACTATTTTCTATGGTGGGGTCTACTTGAACTTTAGCTCTATCTCATTCTCTTTGTAATGACATAAAATGATCTTTAAAAATGGTTGGACGGTATGATACAATACATGCATCATGGTGGGGTCCACAGAGATTGGTGACGTCACTTCAGTAGCGATTTCGCTACTGACCACGTCAGTATCCAATCCGCGCCGGCGAAGACGAGCACTGACGCTCCTCGAGCTCCGTGTTGTACAAATTGGTTAAAAGGAGATCAAAGTTGCATGGGCCCCACAGTGATGTATTTATTATATCTACACACCGTTCATCTATTTTTAGATATCATTTTAGAGTATTATCCAAAAGATGAATCATATCCAAAGATCATCTGAACCACAACCATAAATAGCAGTGGAGATAATGATTTTTATCGTTAAACAATTTGTAGGGCGCACCATAACGTTTATTTTACATTCAATCAGTTCATAAGGTCACAAATACTTGAATGAAGAGAAAAAATAAATTTTATATTGATCCAAAACTTCTGTGATCCCAAAAAGGGTTTCAATGGTAGACGTTGAATCCTCCACTGGTTTTTGCAGTGTGGTCCACTTGATAGTTAGATCTGTCTTATTTTTCATCTCAAGCCTTAAGACTAGTTCGCCAAATGAATGGACGGTTTAGATATAACACATA
>JAJHSJ010002545.1:0-42556 GCA_021015155.1 Magnolia officinalis | reverse complement strand
CAAATATTCTGGTTAAAATTGTGACCCAACTTACTGACCTCGTGAGAACCTAAGAATTGATGTTAGTAAGTTTTGTGGGCCCCATCATGATGTCTGTCGAACATCAACACCGTGGAATTGATGTGTCCCCTTTAGGTTATGAGATATCTCAAAAATCATCGGTAAACGAAACTCAAGTGGGCCATACCATTTAAAACTATGTGAAGACATCCTAAAAAATATAAAAGCACTTGGTGGGGCCCACATGAGTTTTGGATGCGGTTGAAACTTGGTCTGACCCCTCATCTAAGTGGGACACACATAATGAGTGGGTTGGATATGTGAATCACATTTAGGCAAGCCCAATATATGATTATGAATGTTTTAAGGAAACCCCTCTCTACTCCATTTAGGTGAGTTACTAATTACCCTTAGCATACTGAGTAAACTTGTAGGGTCCACCATTATTTATTTATTTTATACACTGTTCATCTATGTTAACAGATAATTTAAGGTCTAAAGAACTAAAAGGAAGCATATCTAAAGCTCAAGTGGACCACACCACAGGAAATAGTGTGATTGAACCTCTACCATTGAAAAATTCTTAGAGGCCATAGAAGTACTTTTAGATCAAGCTGATGTTTGTATTTTCTCTTCATTCATATCTTTTTGATGTTATGAACAGGTTGGATGGCAAATAAACATTACTGTGGGCCCAAGGTAGATATAACGATGGAAATCATTATTCCACACTGTTTTGTGTGGCACGGTCCACTTGAGTTTTGGATTACCGAAAATTTGGAATCAACCCACACCGTTCATCCATTTTTCAAGATCATTTTAAGGAATTATCCAAAAAATGAATCATATCTAAAGACTAAATGGACCACACCATAAATAAGGAGAACGGATTGGCCTCTCCCCCTAACACCAGCCAATGACTGGCGGTCGGTGCTCTGTGGGTCCCACCATGTTGTATGTGTTTCATCCATGCCGTCCATCTATTTTTAAAGATCATCTTACAGCATGAGACAAAAAACGAGGTATATCCCAATCTGAAATGGACGACATTACAAGAAACAGTGTTGAATGAGCGTCAACCATTAAAAACATTTTGGGGGCCATAAAAGTTTTCGATTGAGATGATTGTTGTTTTCCCCCTTCATCTAGGCCTATATGACCTAATAAACAGATTGGATGTCAAATAAACAGTACAGTTGGCCTTAGGAGGATTTTAATGATGGATATCCCCAATCACTATTGTTTTCATGCGGTGTGGTCCACCTGAGATTTATATACCTCTCATTTATGGAATAAATCCTTAAAATGATCTTTAAAAATGGATGAACATAATGAATAAAATACATACATTATGGTGGGGCCCATAGAGCACTGACCACCAGCCACGGGGCTGGTGTCAGGGGGAGTAGCGAGACTAGCTACAGAAGTGACGTCGGCAAGTTTCGTGGGCCCCACCATAATGTATGTTTTGTATCCACATCTTCCATCAATTTAGAGAGATCATTTTAGGGCAATATCTAAAGAATGAGTTAAATCCAAAGCTCAGTGGACCCAACACTGAAAAAGTGTCACAGCGACCCCCACCATTAAAACTTCTAAATGGCACAAAAGTTTTAGATGAAGCTAATATTTGTGTTTTCCCTTATTTCATGTTTTTTTTTTAAAATTTTTTTTAAATTTTTTTATTTAACATTTGAACAGGTTGGATTTTAACTAAGCATTATGATGGGCTTAGGATAGTTTCAATGGTGGGAATCACTCTCCCGGTGTTTTCTGTGGTGGGGTCCACTACATATTTTTATCTGACTAATTCTTTGTCTCATGCCTTAAAATGATATCTCAAAATGGATGGACGGTGTGGATATAACACAGATGTATATGGAGCTCATTTTTTTGGTGGACGTAGCCAAAGGTCCAGCTTTTAATGGTGGACGTTCAATCTCGATTGTTTTCCCGTGGTGTGGTCCACTTGAGATTTATATTGATCTCAGTTTTTGGGATTAACCATAAAATGATATGGAGAAATGGATGGACGACGTGGATTAAAACATATAAATCATGGTGGGCCCGTAGAGCACTATCAGATGGAAAGCGCAAGTGACGTTACATATTTACATAGACAATACGTGAGTTTTGTGTTTTTGATGTAAAACAGTGGTGACTCATTCATATTAATAGTGGTAACGCTATAGAATTATCAAGACCATCTAAATAATGGGTTTAGTTTGTTAATGGTTAATATTTATACTTTTTCCTATATAAAACCATCTTAATCATTCAGTGAACAGTCCCTTAAATGTATGGGTATTAATGTAATTCATGTGTTAAATTATGGAAAACTCACAGTTTGCGGATTTAAAACTAATATCTCATTTCAGAAGAGGGATTTGCAAATCCCTCTTTCGAATGTCGCCCGAGTTTCTCATTTTCTTTCTTCTTCCGCCGGTGGGTGAGCTCCGAATCTTTGGGATTTCATCAGGCATATCTCTCCTGCCGTGGGTGAGCTTCTCTCAAAATCCCTGTTTTTATTTCCAAAATCCATTCCATCTGTCATTGCTTTCTCTCTTTCTTCTCATTGGGCCATGGTTCCGGTTGGCATTGATTGTAACAATTTCGAGATTCGGCAATGTGGAATGGATGCAACTTGGGGAGGATGAAATGAATTTGTCTTTCGTAGGAATAGATGTGATGTAGCTGTGATTAAGACCAACAGGCATTTTGGAAGAACTAGCTTTCTTTCCTAGAGAGTGGATCTCATGGATTCGCATTCATTCACTAAATTTGATTTAATATTTTTCTATATCTTTTGGATGTGCATTTCATTCACTGTTTCTACTTTTTTGCAGCTTGGTTTTGCAGTAACAATGGCAGCACACTGCTCGGTATTTCTTTTCCTTTTAGAAGGTGCATCATAAGGATCTGTCAAGTTAACTAGTAGTGATAATATTGTAGTTCTACATTTGGCATTGTTGTAAGCCTGTTGGAGTATACAGGGTCCAGTTGTATTTCAAACAGTTCCTCTTCTTCTTTTAGATAATGTTTCATACATTCTCTCACACACCACAGACGCTGAGGGTATGAGGAATCAATACACTGGCACCTTCACATAACATGTTTAATTTGTAATCGATATTTATTAAATCTCTAGCTCTCCATGTTTTGTTTGATGGTATTTTGCTCGTCGGCTTACGAAGTCTCATATAAGTTAACATTTGTTTACTTTACTCTTGGGCAGAAGCAACAGGTTGCAATCCCCTCTCTGTATTTGGGAAGATCCTCCTTTTTAATCGGTCTTCTTGTTCCTTTAATCTGGCCTATATTTTCAATCTTTGGACCTTTTTTTTTTCAATAAAATTTACTATTACTGATCCAAAAAAAAGAAAGAAAGAAAGAGAGAGAGAGTTGGCAATTAGCTCATCTTTTTTCCTTTTTATTTTTATTTTTCTAAATTTATTTACTGAAGCCTTTTGTGACCTATTAGAGGGAAGATAGTTTAAGGTTGACCAATGAATCAGATGAAACAGTAGTGATAATTGTGAATGCTGAAAAAAAAAAAAAAAAAAAAAAAAAAAGAAGAAAAGAAAACCGTTATATTGTTGAAAAGGATAAAAAAGCCTCTGCTCTCCTAATAACTCTTTCCCAGTATCCAAACAAAAGAACTGGATTTCTAAGAACTTTTTCACTACCAAAACATGTAGACAGAATCCCTTTCATTTGGAAATTCCGGACACATATTCACGACTCCTAAGATTCGAGAAATCCATACAACCTCTTTTATTTTAATTGTCGTAGGCATGTCTGATCAAAATGCATAATTCTCTACATGGAAAGTTGGTTGTTTGTCGAAAACTTGGAATGTTTATGTTCATGTGTATGTTTTTAGAGGAATATTAATATGCAGGACACTGCCTATTAATTTTATATTCGGCTCCCTCCTCACAGCGATCGGATCTATTGTTATTGTGGGCCACCACATGGACAGGCCATATCTCACAAAGCAGGGGGATTGAACTCTGGTTCATTGTATCAGTTGCCTGCAAAAAGAACAGTTAGAGCAACAGTCCAGATTCACCAAGGAAAAAAGAAAAGAAAAGAAAGAGTTGTCCTATCACTGTTTCAACCATAGCTTATCCACTTGGTGGGTCACCAAGATCAATACCCCCAATCAGCATAAACGTTTGCCACAGGTGTTGCAAGGAGAGCTGCATTGAAGTTTTATTCAGCAATCTGCTTATTAGCATTCCTGTAGTTTTAGCAGCTAGATGTGTTCTGCAAGACATAGTATACAATGCTCGGTGCGACAGTGAGTACAGTATGCTCAAGTTTTCAGCTTGTACAAGTGGGTCCCAATGGTTCCATGATAAAAAAACAACTGATATGATTGGACCCGCTTTGGATGATGCAACACAAATATCCCATATGAGTTGATCCTCTTTGGTTTGTCATCCAGCAAATAGACATTTAAGAAAGAAAAAGAAGCAACATCATATTCAACCAAAGAAAGCCAGATGTTTGGTAGCTAGAAGCATTCAATCTGAGGAATTGTTTGTCTAAACCAAGGCCCATCCTACCATCGACTGAGATCTCGCTGAACATGGGCCCCACTTGTACAAGTTGAAAACCCAAACATGCCATAGAAAGCCTCAGGCCAAGCATTATATATACCTCAGTTTATAAACAAAAAGCCAAAAATAAGCAAACTTAACTACACCTTGTTAATACAGCAAAACCATCTTTGAGTGCCTTTAGATATACAACATCCTTAAAAACATAATGCAGCAGAACTCGAAGTCGACAACAACACTACATTCTTTTTTAATTGCGCATTAATACGTGATTTTGGATTTCTACTCTTACACTATTAGTAGAAAATCCAAAAATAGTTAAATGATATTCATGTGGATTTGAAAGAACTCTTTTGTTTTTTCCTAATACAACACAAAACATCCCCATTTGTTAACTTAGGAAAGTTATCCTTAATTTGTTCTTCTTCTTTTTTTTAACAAATTGATTTTTTTTTTTTTCATATTTTTCGATTTTTTTATTATTTTCAAAAAAAAAAAAAAAAAAAACAAAACAAAAAATATGTTGCCGCATATGTAATTGCACATGATCACACATGCGATTCAATAAAGTTGCTTGTCACAAATAAAAAAAAATTCTTATTTATTGCAATGTGATTGAACCACATTATCACAGACTACATTTAATGTAGCAATGTTGTCAATGTCGACGATGAAGAATTCAAAGAGCTTCATAGATTTGGAGTAGTTATCCTAAGGAAGACAGTGATCAACCTCATCATGTCTTTCCCTGAGTTAGATTTCAAGAAATAGATTTGGAGTAGATATTTTCTTTTAAGAATCGAATGGCCGTTTTATTTATAGTTTCACTATAGTTGATGGAACCATTGAAATCCTTCCATACTTTTAGAAGCTCTCGAAAATCTTAGATATTCATAATCTTGCTGTTCCTTTTCTTTTGTAATTTTGTGGTTGCCAAGTGTTCCTACATTTACTTTTTCTTCTGAATATTGTTACGTTTCACTCAAATTTCTTTGTAAAACATAAATACAAAATATAGCAGTGTTGTTCACCTTTTTGTACTTCCCAAGGTTCTGTCTCAGCTTTTCAAAGACTGTGCTAGTTAATAAATAATTTATTTACTGCACATGCTTGCGATTCCCTTTTTATCTGATGCTCAATAATTTATCTGAAAACCAACAGTAATTTAATAAAAAGACAGGACTTTTGGAAAGGGGGAAAAAAAAGAAAGAAAAAACATCTTGGTTGTCTTCGAGTCAACCAGCACACATTCATCTACCAAGCTTCCTTCATTCTGGACTAAATTCAAATGAAGGAGAAACAATGGTATTAAATCAACTATATAGTTAAGGCAGAGATCAGTCTTGTATTTGCTTTTTTAAATAGAAATATGATTGCTAGGAGTAGGAAAGAGAATTTGGTTTTAAAGATGTATTTGGGAGGCAGACGGTCATGTGAACAGACTTGCGGCGGGTGACTGGATTAGAGCTAGTCATCTCCGATGCAATGCCTCTGTTGTATCTGAGCCCTTGTCAGCCCTCTCTGTATTTATGTTTCTCTTTCTTTAAAATAAAATCATCACTGATGTTTGGGAGAATGTCCTTTCAACTGCTATTGGAATGCAGGTTGTATAGGCATCTCCTCATTGTAACTCTCTGTTTGGGGTCTCACCTCCTCATTGTAAGTACTAGCAAATTTCTAGATGTAGCAAGTCTTATAGTTCCCTTGAAAACCAAACTTTTGCAGGTTCATCTTTTAGATGTTTTTAAAGAAGTGTCATCTTTGCCTTGAATTTGTTCACTGTTTGTCAACTTTGGGCTGCACTGAGTTTGTTTTCTTCCAAGTTCTTCCAGGCAGTCTCATCTGTCATTATGCATTTTCTAGTGAAACTTTTATGTAATTGTGTTAAAATGCAAACCTTTCTACAATTACGGCCATGCTTTGAGAATCTCACCTAAATCTCTCTTTTCTCTATTGAATTTCTTACTTGTTTGTAGGTCCTTCTGGTTCATGAAGATGTCTCCCACGTACAGCTTGAATTGATTCCCATGATTCAGGAAATACTTACTCAATGGATTATTCTCCACTTGGTGGGAACAACACCATCTGAGTCACCACTTTTGGAGGATTTTAGCTCTCGCCTTTCGTCATTGCGCATTGGTAACTGCATGTTATGGTTCTTGTACAGCTGGAGCTTTTTTCTCTTAGTTTTCAGTTCCCTCATTGCTCCATAACTTAAATCACCTAATAGATAATTCGAAATTACTAGAGCCTGTTGGCTGAGACAATTTCTATGCAAGTACCTATTAGCCTTGTTATTTTTTTAGGTTCTTTTTTCAGGTTTGCTTGTTGCATTAATAAAATTTTGATTTGTGGTGTAAATGGACTTTCTTGGATGCTGGATTCCTCTTTCTTATTGTAATTACTATGAACAAGAATTAGGAGAAGTCAGCCCGTCTTTGGATGATGAAAGAACATATGCATGGCATGGTAAAAAAAGGCATTGTTATTATTATATGGCAATCCACATTACTGCTATCCAAGGAGAGAGCCTGTCTTTGGATGATGAAAACCGAAATTGATATTCCTTTGTGAATTATAGTTGAATTTATATGTCCACATGGGTACTTGGGTACCTTGGAGATTATCATCTTTGAACAGCTCTATACATTCCAACTTGTGTGGTTTTGTCTCGGAAATGGTTATAAGGTTTGTTTTATTATTTTGCAGCTAAAGCCAAATATGGATAAATAAAAGGATCCAATGGCTGGAATTATGGATTTGATGAAGGTAAGTCCTGTATCCATTCTTTTCTTGGGAAATGTCCAATGCCTCGGCCTGAACTAGCAGCTTTCGTTTGAGCCAACATTCTGTGCATATGAGTACTAGCTTTTGTTGTGCCCCATTGTTGATTGGGTAAATGCTGTGGAAACCACCTTAGGGAGAAGATCCTCGCCATCTATAATTGCTTTCCTACAAATGGATGATTAAAAACCGAAAAGCAGTTATGCTAGCATGAAATGAATTGTCTGGATCACTGAAAAGCAGGCCTCAAGTGTCCAGGGTGCTGACACAACCGAAAATTGCCCTTTTTTTCTATAGGCCGAGCATCGTACATTACCTCCTTTTGTCAACCACCATGGATATCAAGGGGTTGCACATTCTGGATTAAGCTGAGAAAATGACCTGTTGCAGAACATGCATGAGGACGGAGATGATGATATGAAGTGGACGATTGCAAAAGCATGGACAGATGCAAGATCTGGGAAAACAGCTAACCCATTGCAGGGATACCGATGAAATTCCCTCAGCCTGATGATCAAATGGTAGAAATAGGAGGTTTACCAGTAATGCATCTAGGAGTTTGATTATACTGAATGAGTGGTACACTTGAGAAAGTTACTCTAAGGGTGTCCTCAGATGTTGCTACTGAAATTTAGCTACTAGATGAATTGCTTTCATTTGAGAAAAAACACCCATTTGAGCGACTAACTCAGATGTTGCTGCTGAAATTTAGCTACAAGATGAATTGCTTTCATTTGAGAAAGAACTCCCATTTGAGTGACTAACTCATGAGTGGGCTTCATTTAATAAAATAAAATAAAATAAAATAAAAAGCTATTCACAAGGTAGTGCATCTGCTGTAGTCCAAAATCCACGTTAGTTAATTCTCTTCAACAATCAATTATTTATTTATTTATAGTACACATTTGGCCTTGCTGATGATAGTACCAGCCTGATTTGTAGGTAATGACACAGTGGTCCCCACCTAATGAGTGGCATGGATCTTGTTTGGATGTGTTACGTTTCCATCTCTGATTAGGGTAGCCTCTGCATTGCTTATCAACCAAATAATCCCGATGCCTCTACTTAGGTGAGCCTTTGATATTGTGGACCCATTAGTGTGGAATGGTCAGCTTTCCTCAGTGGGAGCAACTGGTCGTAGAATCACTTGAACTTGTATCTATTAAAATCATAAAACGAAAATTCGATATGTTTAAGAGCCTGTTTGCACACAACTAGTGTTGAACTGCAAATCAGTTGAATAGGATTAGAATTAGCTCCATCCATTCATTTCAAGTGGGGAGATGAAAGAAAATTGGTAGGAGAACTGTTGGATTCTGCCAGCTTCCAGCTTCCATCCCTGAAAGTATTTGAGATGTGTGCACCGTCTCGTGTTTGAATCCCCTTTCCTGTGACAAATCTGAAAAACTTGGATTTTTTTATTTTTATTTTTTATTTTTAATCCCATATTCTGTCATTCCTAACACACCTTTGGAATTTTAAATTTGGAGTAAATGAGGAGGTATGGCCAGAATTACCCCCTCAGTTCATGGAGATTGCCAGAGTGGATTAAAGGTAAAAGATGTCTTTTCTTTGGTGTTAAACCAAAAAATGGTAACACCTTTTTGAGATTGGACTATTGGCAGCAACGAAAGCCTGCTAAACAATGCAAGAAAAACAAGGAAAGAAACTAACTGTTAATAAAAACCCACTTAACTTCCACTAACGAGCTCAACAATGTATATCCATCCCAAGAAAATACAAGCAGGACTACATCTCCAACTCATCTATGAAAGGCTGAAAACCAATCACCACCGTTAAGGGCCCGTAGTACTATAGATAGCAACTCATTTATTCCTGCAACAACCTGCTACAGCCTACAGCCAGGCAAAGGTGAAATTCCCTCAGTCTTCTTTTTCTTTTCTTCTTTTTATTTTTTTGATGTATTCTATTTGTATCACTTGTATTCTTACATAATCGTTTGCGATGTGTATTTTCAGGTAGTAGAGTAAGATATGTGGGTCCACTAAATTCGCTTAACAATTGGATGAATGTAGTAAGTAGTAACTATGAGTTGGTTCGATCATGTTGCTCCATGGATGGTGCTCTTTGACGCAACATTTAGGTCTCAGGTGTGATCCGAATTTACCTACCCACAGAAAAAAGGGGGAAGAAACTACTATTTGGTGGAATATACAATATATTGGAGTTGTTCTCCTATGCTTTATTGGCATGGAGGGAGGGGCTGGAGCTGGCTGGACCTCGTGATATTAAGAAATAATTTGAGTATTAAAAAATTATGAGTCTTAATGCTTTCTAAATGTCCAACTAAGTCTTAAAAATTGATATAACAGAAAATATTAATACAAACATGAAAACATGACACAACAGTTTCATATTTTTATGTTTTATTTGGAGAATTCATCACTGTTGCTATGTGCAACATTTTACTTTTCTGTTTGAGTTACAGTTCATTTGCAGCAACATGGAGCACCTATGAAGTCTCCTGGTTCTCGTCTTCAACTTTGAGATGGTATGTTGTAAGGTCATAGGATCCAGCTGCCTATTGTGTTTTCTAAGATTTTTATGTTTTGCTTATAATTTCAATTGATGCTTCTGTTGATGATTGGAGCATCCTGATGCTTTTATGTGATTAGATTCCCATCGTTCACTAATTTTTCATGTTCAACTTGAATATAAAGAAATTGTTGCTTATTTTATATTTGCACTCAACGACACATACATAAGAGCTGTTATTGAACATGGATGCTTTACTCTAGGAAAGCATTGATAGGTTGTCCCAACGACATATCCAGAATCCTCTGTTTCTCTCTGTTTTCTTTAGCTCTGCTCTTGAAAAAGAAAAAGAAAAAAAAAAGATGGTGTTGTCGTCCCAACCAGCATTAGACCAGATTAGTTTTATAGAAAACCAAAATGCCTCAGGTCAAGGATGGATGTAGTTTGTGTTTGTCTGGAAAAATGGAAATGTGAATATAATGAAATATACTGTAACAGGTGTATAACAGGAAAGCGGGAAAAAGAAAAAAAGAGACTTTTAATGAAAGTTTCATCGACATATAACTTGGGTGAATCACATTTTTTTACCTACGAATCATTTCGTAGGGACAAGTTTCATCAGCAGCTTTTACCTACGTCAAATTTCGTAGGTAAAAATTCTTAACACATTTTGTATCTACGAAACATTTCGTAGGTAAAAATTCTTAACATAGTTTGTACCTACGGAATGAAAGATTTCGTTGATAAAAGTATTAACACAATTATTAGCTACGAAAACTGTCGTAGGAAAAAGTCTTAGCACAATTTTCACCCACGAATTGCTTGGCAGGAAAAATTGTTAACAAAGTTTTTAGCTACGAAAGTGTTCGTAGGTAAAAGTCTTACCATTGCCTAACCTTTTTCGTTGGTAAAAACCTTTAGGCCTGATGTTTTACCAACAAAATTACCGACGAAATTTTTCGTAGGTAAAACCCTTTGCCTACGAAATAATATCATTTACCTACGAAATTTTTTGTAGATAAAAGTCTTAACAAAGTTTTTAATTTCGTTGGTAAAAGTCTTACCATTGTCGACAATGACATTTTTCGTTGGTAAACACGGCTTTTTACCAACGAATTTGCCAACGAAATTGTTCGTAGAAATAATATCATTTACCTACGAAATTTTTCGTAGGTAAAAGTTAAATTTCTTGTAGTGTCTTTGGGGGCCACTTGGCTGACTGGAGGTATAGGAGAGCACTCAAGATTCTCTTCCCTAACAACCTCATTTATCGGCGAAGTTAACAAATGAACAGTTTGTGGTCTCAGGCAACAGGATTTTAGGGCCATAATCCTATTAAAAGAAAGGATTTATCATGGTCATACCCTTATAAGTTTAAACAAGTCTTAACCTAAGATCACAACACAATTTATATGAATTGTATAATTAGAGCATTGTTCAAATCGATGGGTGCTCGACAATTCCCTATCCCTTGCAATTAGGTGCAGTAAGACTCCAAAGATATTAAGATGACCATCTAAGCGTCCCTATACACACGTCTTTTAGTCTTTGACCTAAAGGTAAAGTCCTACGATAATCTTATGCTTATATTTGCGTCCTGAGATGGATTACAGGAGGTCTAAACTTATGAGTTCTTGAATTTAACCAAACTTTCCACAATACCTAAATTTTTGTTTCTAAGTTCAATGGCTACCCTAGATATTTTCATGGGAGCCTAAAATTTTGGATTTCTATATTCACAAGATACCCTAAAGCAAAGGGTATTAAACCTAGCTACAAGTCTTTAATTTCATCAATGAAACTTTGGAGTATTTGAAGTCATATAAGTCTCATTTTTCCCAAGGCATGGTTTATCTAGACTCACTCTGATACCAACTTGTAACGCCCCGGTTTTCGAAACTCGAGTATATGACTCGTTTTCCAAAAACCCGAGTGTTGGCCTTTAAAATTCAATGTAAATTTAAACCGCTTTATCATTAATCAGAGTTAGCAATAAATGTAGCTAGAGTAAACCGTGCATGGCATGAAAACATTTCAAACAGCATAAAAATCCAAATGTAGTGCCCATATAGGACTTATACAATCCCAAATAACAAAGTTCATTAAACAGAAACAAAAATATTTCATCTAATGATGGAGCTCAATATGGGCCTCAGGGACCCCGTCTAGCTCCTCAGCTACCCGATTTACTCTAATGACTCGATGAACAACATCAGCTCACTCTACACCTACATTAACTGTTACGGTTTGAAACGTCAATGGCTATCGCAATGAGGAGTACCCTCTAAGGTTACACACTCATCATTCATAATCCAGGATTAATCACAAGTTATGAGAATGAACATATTAAATAACACAATTAATAATCATGAGCATATATTAAAAAATTAAACCAATCACATAATCTCGTCATAAGCAAAATATAATAGCAATCACAATGCAAGTGTATGTATCAAGATAGTCCAACAATCAATCATACAACTTTCTATTGCACCCGAAGATCACATTGTCCGTGTACTTCGCAAGATGGCTAGAAAATCGATAAGTGAAAAGTCACATTGTTCGCTTATCGATTTTGTAGTCATCTTGCGGTGTTCACGTATGATATAATTTTCGGGTGGTCTAGAGTTTGTTATTGATTTTCTCTTCATGTTGTGGTGTTCAGTCGTCCTATGATTTTCGGGTGGAGAGAGTTCGCTTATTGATTTTCTAGTCATCTTGCAGAGTTCACGTACAATATGATTTTCGCGTGAAGTAGATGTTTGTATTTGATTCCCATTATGCGGAGTTCGTTATGATTTCCGGTTAGAGCATAAGTTCGCTTATCGATTTTCAGATAATGCTGGAATGCCCCTTGTTGATTCTCTCTTCATCTTGCGGTGTTCAATCATACCATGATTTTCGGGTGGAGCGAGAGTTCGCTTATCGATTTTCTAACCATCTTATGGAGTTCACGTACGATATGATTTCTAGGAGATGTAGAGGTTTAAATGTTGATTTTCTATTCACCTTCCAGAGTTCACTTGTACTGTGATTTTCGGGTGGAGCGGGAGTTCGCTTATCGATTTTTTAGCCATCTTGCGGAGTTCACGAACAATGTGATCTTCGGGTGCAATAGAAAGTTGTATGATTGATTGTTAGACTATCTGGACACATACACTTGTATTGCGATTGCTATTATATTTTGCTTATGAAGAGATTATGTGATTGGCTTAATTTTTTAATATATGCTCATGATTATTAATCGCGTTATTTAATATGTTCATTCTCATGACTTGCGATCAAGCCTGGAATATAAATGATGAGTGTATAATATTAGAGGGTACTCCTCACTGCCATAGCCATTGACGTTATCAAACCGTAACAGTTTATACAGGTGTAGAGCAAGCCGATGTTGTTCACGGTCGCTAGAGCAGATTGGGTAATTGATGAGCTAGACGGGGTCCCTGAGGCCCATATTGAGCTCCACCATTAGATGAAATATTTTTATTTCTATTTAATGAACTTTGTTATTTGGGATTGAATAAGTCCTGTATGGATACTACATTTGGATTTTTATGGTGTTTGAAATGTTTTTATACCATACATGGTTTATTCTAGCTACATGTGCTACTAACTCTGATTAATGGCCAAGCAATTTAAATTTACACTGAATTTTAAAGGCCAACACTCAGGTTTTTGGAAAACGAGTCATATACTCAGGTTTTGAAAACTAGGGCATTATAACAAATATGTCTATCTATTGCGCAATCGACTCATGTGCTATATACTTTATATGTCTCTTTAATGTTAGCAAGCATGAATGAATTTTTTTATAACATGTTATTTCAAGTTTGTAGAATTTGTTAATTAATTAGATGTTGTCACTTGCGTTTATGTGATAGATTGAATGTAACTTATCGTGGACTTACCATCTCGTGGTTTATTTGTGCCTTTTGCGGCTTTGATCAAACAATGGTCTTATGTAGCTCAGATCGAATATTTGCCCTGTGTAGCTTTGATCACATATTTTCCAAACGTGGATTGAATTGCATATTTGCCCTACTTGGCTTTGATCGCATATTTGCCCCTTTATGGCTTTAATGGAGTATTGGTACCCTTCGTGGCTTTGATGATTATACTTATATAAACTTGTTGGTTTTCAGGTCATTATGTGAAGTTCGATACGATTTTCAGATGGGCCGAAGTTCGTTTATCGATTTTCTAATCATCTTGCGGAGTTCATACGATTTTCGAATGACGCCGGAGTTCATGTTTATTCTCTCTTCATCTTACAGAGTTCAGTCGTATTGTGATTTCTGGGTGGAGTTAAAGTTCATTTATCGATTTTCTAGTCATCTTATAGAGTTCATGTACGATATGATTTCTAAGTGAAGCAGAGGTTTGAATGTTAATTTTTTATGCACCTTATCGAGTTCACTTGTATTTTGATTTCTGAGTGAAGCTGAAGTTCACACGTTGATTTTGTAGTCACCACGAGGAGTTCATATGATTTCTGGGTGAAGCAGAAGTTCATTTATTAATTTTCTAATCACTGTGCAAAGTTCTATATGATTTTCAGGTGAAACGGAAGTTCACTTAATGATTTTCTAGTCATCTTGCGAAGTTCGCGTACAATGTGATTTCCGGGTGCAATAAGGTTGTATGATGATTATTTGATTGTCTGGACACATTCACTTGCATTACGACTGCTAGTATATCTCCTTAATAGTGAAATTATATTGATTGGCCTTATGTTTACGTATATGATCATGATTTTGAATTACGTTGTTTATTATATCTTTTCATGTCCTGCGATCTATACTAGATTATGAATTATGAGTGTATAATCTTAGAGGGTATTTCTCACTGCAATAGTCATTAACGCTATCAAAATATATTAGTTGACGCAAGTGTAGAGCGAGCCAATGCTGCTCACTTAGTTGTTGGAGTATATTGTGCAGTTGATGAGTTGGACGAGGTCCCTATGGTCCATATTGAACTCCATCATTAGATGATTAATTTCTGTTTTTGTTTAGTGAATTTTTGGTATATTGGGTTGTATAAGTCCCATATGGGCGCCACGTTTGGTTTCTTGCATTGATGGGAATGTTTTTTTAAAATGCATAGTTTACTCCGCCAACATTTGCTGCTAACTTTAATTAATAATAAGAATGCTTAAATTTAGAATGAAATTTTAAAGGCTAGCGCTCGAGTTTTTGATAAACGAGTGGTATACTCAGGTTTCGAAAACCGAAGGTTATAAATTACCACTCTCACATGTCCAACAAAACAATATGCTCATCCGATCATGGCTGCGGATGAAACACCTACTTTGATGACGATTCCTCCCTAGTGATTACGAGTAGGTGTTGTTCTAGAAATTCCAAAATTGTCAGCAGAAGAATCATACCATCACAAATTACATCGAAGAATTCCATTGGTTGGCAATGTATAATGATTTGTCGGAAAGCGAATCACAAAAGGTAGCACCGAGTTCAGATGCACCCGATCAAGACCGTAAATGAAGCGGTTCAGTATGACGTCCTTAACCTCGTATAACCGAAAATCATTACACGAGGAGTGGTCCATCTAGGCCTCAACATGTAGCGCCAACAACAGTAAGTTCGAGTAGGATTTCAAATCTTTATGGTCGACCAACGCCGAACAATTGTTATCGTTGTGGCCAACCGAGCCACTTATCAAACACCTGCCCTCAATGCTCCGCAATCCACTTGGCCATAACAAAGGAGCACTAAAGGTGAGGCAGCGGAAGAAGGCTCTGGATTTGATGAGGATGAATAAGCAATTGAAAAGGGAGTTGGTGATGAAGAATGGTTGGCCGAGGATCATAGAAAATGCTTAATTGTGAGGCAGTTATTGTATACTCCAAGGAAAGAGGTGCACCTGCAGCGACAAAATATATTCCGTATGCGGTGTACCATCAATGAAAAGGTCTGTAATGTAATCATAGACAGTGGTAATAGCGAGAACATCATTTCGAAGGTGTGGTGGATAAGTGGCGGCTACCTATAATAAAACATCATTTCCCTTACTCGATTGGCTGGATAAAAAAAAGTAAACAAAATCAATGTAGCTGAACGACACACTGTCTCATTTTCAATTAGTAGGAATTATAAAGATTAAGTACTTTATGACATGGTCAACATGGAAGCATGTTACAGTCGATCATGACAATTGGACCATGATACGACTCACTAAGGATGAGACAATGTTTACATCTTCATTAAGGACAGTCGAAAAATAATCCTTGCCCCTATGACACCAAAGAACCAACCCGAAGCTTCTAAAGTGGAGGGGAGCTCCCTCCTGACCATTCGGAATTTTGTGGAGGAATCCAGGGAAATCGGTGAGGTATACACCGTGGTGGTAAAGGGTGAGGAATCAGAGCCCTTATACATTCTTCCAATTTTAAGGTCGTTGCTGAATGAATTCAAAGAAATCTGACCCGAGAGTTACCAGATAGATTGCCCCCATTAGGGACATCCAACATCACATAGACCTTGTCTCTAGGCTTGCTTGGCCAACCGCCTCACTATCAGATGAGCTCGAAAGAGTGTGAGATACTTCAGGGGTAGGTGAAGGATTTGATCTGTAAGGGTCTTTTGAGAGAGAACATTAGCCCATGCGTCGTGCCAGCTTTATTAAAGTCAAAGAAAGGTAAGAGTTGGCATGTGTGTCGATAGCTAGCAATTAACAAGATTACCATTAAATATCAGTTTCTGATACCACAGTTGGATGACATGCATGATATGCTAAAAGGTGTTAAGGTGTTCTCTAAAGTAGATTTGAAGAGCGGATACCATCCGATTTGTATCTAGCCCGATGACAAGTGGAAAATGACATTAAAGACTAGGAAAGGTTGTATGGGTGGTTAGTCATGGCCTTGGGTCTATCGAATGCACTGAACACTTTTATGCATCTATTTAATCAAGTGTTGAAGCCATTTATTGGCCGCTTTATGATAACATATTTTGTGATATCTTAATATATAACCAGGGTGAGACAGAGCACATGAAACATCTTAAGCAAGTACTATAGGTCCTGACAATTAACAAGTTGTATCTCAACTTGAAGAAGTGCAGTTTTTAACGGACAACTTGTTGTTCTTATGATTTATTGTAACGTCTACGGGCATCCGTGTGGACGAAGAAAATGTGAGCCATTAGGGAATTGGCCGATTCCGATGAATATTCATGAAGTGTGGAGTTTCCATGGGTTAGTGACATTCTATCGTTGATTGATGTGAAATTTTAGCACTATAGTCGCACTCATTACAGATTGCTTGAAAAAAAAGGCTTGTTTCAGTGGATTGATGGGGCGGGTAAGAGCTTTGCTGAAATCAAGTATCGATTGTTCACAACACAAGTCTTGATGCTTCCTAGTTTTGACAAACTGCTTGAGGTTAAGTGTGACACATCATATGTCGGAATTGCAGGAGTTACCACAGAATGGCAGGCTAGTATCCTTTTATAGCAAAAAGCTTAGCGAAGCTCGAAAGAAATAATCGATATATGAGCTTGACCTGTATGAAGTGGTTCAAGCACTGCGATATTGGCAATATTGTTGGATTTAAAGATAGTTTATTCTCTACACTGACCAAGTTTTAATGTTTATTAATAGACCTGTTAATATACCAAATTAGTAAAAGAATGACATACCAAGTTCGTCGCATGGTCCATTGAATTTCTGTCGTAAAACCTAAACGACAGATATGGTTCGCCGTAAAATGAAGTCCGTCAGAAAACTGAAGGATAATTTTTTTGACGGATATGGTCCGTCGCTATTCTTTGGATCAGCAACAGACAAAAATTGGCGACAGATTTGATTCGTTGTTAAGATTTCTACAAAAAAAAAAAAAAAAGCTTCATAGTTGTTTTTTTAATCTGTTATACCGGATAGCATATCTATATACATTAAAATCATAATACGAAGGCATATATGACCATTCAAATGCGTGAATTATAAAAACTCGAGAGTATCTATACGCATCAAAATCATAATATAGAGGCAAGAACGCATATTTGAATCATAATATAGAGGCAAGAACACATCATAATCCTAATAAATTTGCATTTGTTGTTTTTTAATCTATTGCACCTGATAGCATATCTACACACATGAAAATCATAATATGAAGGCATGCATGACGATTCAAATGCGTGGATTGTTTAGCAGCTAAACATGTTAGATGAACTTCATTCTCCATTTTTATTTTTTTTCCATTACCATAGGATATGCTATGTAAATTTATTTATTTATTTTACTTCGACAGGATTTTGGTTCACTACCCTCCTATTCTGGATTTACTAACGGATATTCAATCATTTAAAGAAAAATAAAGGAAAGAGAATCCTTCCCTGGAGTTGAAACAATAGGGTTGTAGTTTTCCATAGCCTAGGGAAGGTAAATAACTAATATACATTTATCCAAATTATACCACGGAAATCCAATAGCGGACATAAATATAAGAACATAGCATATATGAACCAAAAGTACCTTGAAACTATTGGAAGCAAAGATTTAATTCAGTTTTGTGATACTTGTTTGTTGAAACAGGACCATTAGATATTTTTCAGTTTTAACCAACTAATGGACATCCACTACTCCAATATGAAGATATGCATAATTCTTGGTTCATGATACATCTAAAGTCCTAATAAGCATAATTTTTGGCAGCTTTATTTTGGTTCATTACCTAATTACATGGTAACTGTGAGTCCCAGCAACACAAATAATTTCATTACAATTGCAGGTATATTTCATTTTTAACCATCCAATAATTGTCCATGCAAATTCCATGATGAACAAGGTGGCATGTCAGTCACTTCAACACAAACCTATGAGATATCTCTAGCTAAGATTTCAACTAAAATCGCCATCATACTACAAAAAAAAATAATAATAATAAATAAATAAATAAATAAATAAATAACTAAAAATAAAAAAAAAAAAATAAAACAAAAACAAAAACAAAAACAAAAACAAAAACAAAAACAAAAAAAATACAAAAAACAAAACAAAACAAAACAAAACAAAACAAAAGCGTAACAGCCTTTTTGAATCTTTTGTTAATGTAATGATAAAAACTACATAAAGAAAGAATCAGCAAGATAAAATAATCATAAAAACCCACAAAATTTGACACTGGAATCCACAGAATCTAGTAAATAATGTTTAAACCTAGTAACACATCTTCCATCCATAAGGGACCATGCCAGCTAAAAAACCCAACAGAACATTCAAATAGCCAATTGATGGATTTTTCGACTACTAAATGTATGACTCATGCAGTCTTCTACGCTGAGCTAATTTATTAAACAATGGTATTGAACAATGAAGAATCAGTAAATTGCCTTCATTTTTTCTACAGTCTGCCGAGTTTCAGGATCCAAGTCAGACAGCTTGCTGTTCTCAGGCTTTATTTTCTGTGTATCAACTTCAGGGTCACCTTTAATCAAGGATTTCCACCACTCCATTTGATTTTTCTTGGTCAAAAGAATATAAATGAACTTCCCATCCTATGTAGAAAGTTGTTGTGGCCATTTTTCATTATGTAAAAACCTATCACACGTAACTGAGATCAGCCTTTTCTAGACGCCCAAGTAAATAATGACATACCTGTACTCCAAAAGTAGTCATGTGAACAAGCGGAATAGGAAGCAAAGAGAAGAAATGATCCAATTGGGGATTACAAAAATGAATTTCTTTCTTTCTTTTTCTTCTCTTGTTAATTTCTGTTCGGATAACTTGAAACAAGTCTTAATTCAACTAGCAATTCTGATGGTCAAGCAATTTCTGTCAAAAGTGAATGTGTTTTACCGATAGTAAGAAAACAAAAAATTGAGCACACTGGGATCAATAGCAGGAGGCTAACGCTTCAATCCAACCTTCAGATGGTTTCTCTTTATTTCACAACTGACAAACCTCGACTTCCCTCGGGAATTGGAAATGTAACAATAGCCTCTTGCAATGTTTGAGTCCAAGAATACTATTCTAGATGCAAGCCATTTCTCAAGTTCGGGTTTGTTCAAGTGTAAGAGAAAATAAAATAAAAAATTAAAATCTAGTAGCTCTTGATGTAAATAGAACAAGTACTCGTGATCAATAAATAACAAACATGAAATGCTTGCAGAAACACATGCCTACCTGTCAACCTAATGAAGGAATATTTATGCTACTTCACGATCTTCCACAATTATGTGATCAGTGTGTGCACTGAAAAATCATCAGGTGTAGAACAATTACAAAATTTCATTTGTATCGGTGATGTAAACTGAGATAAGAAGCTTTCTCACATTAGAGCACATTATCGTACACAAACCATTTTATCAAAAATAGCATCATAACTTGATACAGGTTGTAACCTAGTAGTGGATAGGCATGAAACATCATAGAGTTGGGATTCAGTGCCAGGATGATGTAGAGCGGGTCACGGACAGTTTCATGGCCAAGATGGATCAGAAAAGGCCCGGTCGACGACAAAAGTGATCCAGACCGTCGGACCTTAGATCGGGCGTATCTCACAACCCGGAATGAGTTATCTGACGTAAAATATATGATTTTAGGGTAGACGAGCTACTTTAGCCAACCAACCCTGCTACGCCGGGTTGTGATGCCCGGAATTGCGAAAAACCTCTGGATCGACTGTCGTTCCCCTATTTTAAATTCGTTTTTACTATAAATATTAAGTTGTAGTTTGATTATAACTCTTCATCCGTCGGGCTTTAGGAGTTGCACCCAATGTGAAAAGATCTTAGAATAATTAGGAGAACGGTTTGGTGAAGCCAAATAAGACACTAACTATTTTTGGCCGAAAACCTTGCACACTAGTAGACATCACGACCGTTTATAAATAGTAACTTTACTATTTATAGTAAGTCGAGATTTCTAGGCGTTTTAGTTGTAGTTTGATTATGATTTCTTTCCCATTGCTTGGTACCCCTATTTAAAAGGTTGTGAACTCATTTTTATTCATTGATTAATCAATTTCAAATTTATTAGAATTTATTTCTATTTTATGCTTTCTTTCATCGTGGATTCGAGAAGTCTCTGTGAGGAGTCCAGAGAAGTTCCGTGGATTCGGAATACTTATCCTCTTGAGGAAGACGGTGCTCGACCTCATGTCCTCCCCTGTGTCAGTTTGGTATCAGAGCGAGGTTTCTCCTCGGATCGATGGCTTCTAACGACAGGTCGGGCAATAATCCCATGGGCGATGCTCCAGGGAATTTACGTACCTTTAACGGCGGTAGCTTTTGAAGTAGCGCAACAAGAGAATCGGCAAGCCATGTAAGGGCTGCAGGCTTCCATCGACCGCATAGTGGATCTCTTGGCAGAAAACCTATGGCAACTCCGTATTCCTGGTGGTAATCCACCACCGCCAATTGTTGAAACTCGTAATTGCCCTGATCGTAGGATAGTATCGACAGTGCATCCAAGGGTCATTCCTGAGGAAGGGGGCTCCAGTGAGGAGGAAATCGACGACATAGTCTTCCAACACCCTAGACCTGGCAGCGATCGAGTAGATCGAACAGATCAAGAATTTAAGATGCGGGTTAATATTCCTAGCTTTAATGGCCAACTACACATTGAAGATTTCCTCAATTGACTTTTTGAAGTTGAGCGATTTTTCGAGTATATGGATATCCTTGAAGCAAAGAAGGTCAAACTTGTGGCCTACAAGCTGAAATGAGGAGCTTCAGCTTAGTGGGAACAACTGCAACTCGTGCGAACCAGGCAAACGAAAGCACCAATCCGCACCTGGCAACGGATGAAGCAGCTACTACGTACCCGATTCCTCCCTAGCGATTATAATCAGTTATTATTCTAACAATACTAAAATTATCGACAAGGTAATCGGTCGGTGAGAGAATACGTAGAAGAATTTTATCGCCTGGTGGCGCGTAACGATTTGGTCGAGACTGAATCGTAGCAAGTCGCCCGATTCAACGGTGGATTGCGTATGACTATCCAGGATCGGGTTCAGATGCAGTCCGTCTGGACGATGAATGATGTGATCAAGTTGGCTACTTGGGCAGAAACGCAATTTGAACGTCCTAACATATGGACCTATCTTACTGCAAGGATCCCTGTGGCAGGTCCACCCTAGGGAACTACAAGCCCAAGGGGAAGGAGCCCGTAGGAGCACGCACTCAACCTCATACGTCTGAGAACTGAGATCAGGCTATACCCTAAAGGGGCATATCAACTGCTGCTGGTCCAAGTAGAATCCCGAACCCTTATGCTCGGCCAAGGCCCGACAACTGCTATCATTGCGGCCAACCGGGCCACCTATCAAATACTTGTCCTCAGCTAAAAGTAGCAAACCTCGTCATCAATGATGGAAGTACTGATAATGCTTACGAAGATCCAGATATTAAAGAACAGGAGCATACTACCGAGGACGAGGCAGATGATTCAAGTTGGGTTCAGCAAGATCACGGCGAGTCACTCGTCGTGAGGCGACATTATATGCGCCAAGAAAAGAAGTGCATCCACAGCGGCATAACATCTTCCGCACTAGGTGTACGGTGAATCGAAAGGTTTGGGACGTGATCATTGACAGTGGGAGCAGCGAGAACATCGTATCCAAGGTCATGGTGGAAAAATTACAATTGAAAACGGAGCGTCATCCCTCTCCATATACAATTGCTTGGATCAAGAAGGTCAGCGAAATAGATGTAACTGAACGGTGCACCATATCCTTTTCAATTTGCAAACATTATAAGGATGAAGTAGTATACGATGTGGTTGACATAGAAGCATATCACATACTACTCGGTTGGCCTTGACAATTTGACCATGACGCCACTCATAAAGGGCGAGATAACATATATATCTTTGTCAAGGACGGCCGGAAGACCATATTGGCTCCTATGGATCCAGAGGGACCACGTGAAACTTCTAAAGTGGAGGGTCGTTTTCTCTTAACCATATAAGATTTCATAGAAGAATCCAAAGAAACAGGATAGACTTATGCATTAATTGTAAAAGGAGAAGAACTCGAGCCTACCATCATCCCTGAAAGACTAAGGCCCCTACTACATGAATTCAAAGAAATCTGGCCTGATGGCCTTCCCAATGGGTTACCCCCCATGCGGGATATCCAACACCATATCGACTTTGTCCCTGGGTCCAGTTTACCTAATCGTCCTCATTATCGAATGAGTTCGAATGAGTACGAGATTATGCAGGGACAAGTAGAGGAGTTGATCCGTAAGAGTCTTATTCGAGAAAGCATGAGTCTATGTGTTGTACCAGCTCTATTAACTCTAAAGAAAGATGGGAGTTGGCGCATGTGTGTCGACAGCCGAGCCATCAACAAAATTACCATAAAATACAGGTTTCCTATACCATGGTTGGACGATATGCTGGACATGTTAGAGGGTGCAAAAATATTCTCTAAATTGGACCTAAGGAGCGGCTACCATCAGGTTCGAATATGACCAGGTGATGAGTGGAAAACGGTCTTTAAGACCAAGGAAGGATTATACGAATGGATGGTCATGCCCTTCGGTCTTTCAAATGCGCCTAGCACATTTATGAGATTGATGAACCAAGTTCTGAAACCTTTCATTGAGCGGTTCATTGTGGTTTATTTCGATGATATTTTGATATATAGTCAAGAAGAAACCACCCATATGGAACACCTCAAGAAGGTCCTTCAAGTGCTCACTAAAAATAAATTGTATCTCAATTTAAAAAAGTGCAACTTCATGACTGATAGCTTATTGTTTCTGGGTTTTGTCGTAACATCCACGGGCACTCGGGTAGATGAGGAAAATTTGAAGGCAATCAGAGAATGGTCGGTTCCCACAAATATTCACGAATTGCGAAGTTTTCATGGAGTGACGACATTCTATCGTCAGTTCGTAAAAAATTTCAGTACCATTATGTCACCAATCACAGATTGCATGAAGAAAGGACAGTTTCAGTGGACTGAGGAAGCCGTCAGGAGCTTTACCGAAATCAAGCGCAGATTATCCACGACCCCGGTTCTTGTACTTTCCAACTTCGACAAACTGTTTGAAGTCGAATGTGATGCCTCATATGTCGGAATTGGGGGAGTTTTGTCTCAAGAAGGTAGGCCAGTAGCCTTCTACAGTGAGAAACTTAACGATGCACGCAAGAAGTGATCTACATATGAGATCGAGTTATACGCAGTGGTTCAGGCACTACGACACTGGCGACATTATTTGATTCAAAGAGAATTCATACTTTACACGGACCATCAAACTCTCAAATTCATTAATAGTCAAGCTAACATTAACCGTGTGCATGCTAGATGGATCTCGTTTTTGCAGGAATTCACGTTCGTACTAAAATACAAGTCAGGGCAATAAAACAAAGTAGCTGATGTAATGAGTCACCGTGCAACTTTGTTAGTCATTATAAGTAATGAGGTTGTCGGGTTCGAGCGCCTCAAAAACATATATGCCAATGACGATGACTTTAAGGACGCATGGGTTTGATGCCAAGAAGGTCACCCCGGCGACTTACATATGTAAGACGGGTTCCTTTTAAAGGAAAATCGACTGTGCATCCCGAACAGTTCGTTAAGGAAACAGATAATCTAAGAGCTACATGGAGGTGGCCTCGGTGGACACCTTGGGCGAGACATGGCGCGAGCTCTTGTGGAAGAACCGTATTACTGGCCGCAATTGGTACGTGATGTGGGAAAGACAGTCCAACGTTGTTATATTTGTCAGACCGCCAAGAGGCAATCTCATAATACGGTCCTCTACACCCTGTTACCCGTACCTGATGGCCCTTGAGAGGATTTATATATGAACTTTGTGCTTGGTCTCTCACGAACACAACGTGACATGGATTCGGTGTTCGTGGTAGTGATCGTTTCTCGAAGATGGCGCACTTTATTCCATGCAAGAAGATCTTGATGCAACACACGTGGCGAATCTATTCTTCAGAGAAATTGTGCGGCTACACGGGGTTCCCAAGACTATTACTTCTGATCGTGACACGAAGTTCATAAGCCACTTTTGGCAGACTTTGTGGACTCGATTCGATACACGACTTCAGTTCAGCAGGGCCTACCACCCACAGACTGACGGTCAAACTGAGGTTGTGAATCGCGCATTGGAAAACCTCCTTCGATGTATTTCAGGAGAAAAACCGAAGCAGTGGGATTTGACCTTGTCTCAAGCGGAGTTTGCATTTAACAAAATGGTGAACCGCTCGACAGGAAAATCCCGTTCCAGGTAATATACGGACGAGTACCTCACCACACACTAGACTTGGTCCCTCTGCCCAAGCTCTCAAGCATGAGCATTGCAGCCAAACATATGGCAAACAAGATCATGGGCATTTATGCGGAGGTACAAACCAAGCTACATGCCTCAAACGAAAAGTATAAGGAGCAAGCAGACAAGCATCGGCTACAAAAAGTGTTCGAGGTGTGCGATCAAGTAATGGTCCATCTGCGCAAAGAACGATTTCTGATCGGAACGTACAACAATTTGAAGAATAAAAAGATTGGACCGGTACCAATCATCCGAAAGATCAATGACAATGCCTATGTTGTTGATCTTCTAGATGACATGGTGATCTCACGGACTTTTAACGTCGCGGACCTGACCGAGTATCATGAACCAGCGCAGGATGAGAACTTGAGGATGAGTTCTTTTGAAGTGGAGGGGACTGATGTAGAGTGGATCGCGGACAGTTTCATGGCCAAGATGGATCAGAAAAGGCCCGGTCGACGACAGAAGTGGTCCGGACCGTCGGACCTTAGATCGGGCGTATCTCACAATCCGGAATGAGTTATCTGACGTAAAATATATGATTTTGGGGTAGAACGAGCTACTTTAACCAACAACCTTGCTATGCCGGGTTGCGAAGCCCGGAATTGTGAAAAACATATGGATCAACGGTCGTTTCCCTGTTTTAATTTCGTTTTTACTATAAATAGTAAGTTTTAGTTTGATTATAACTCTTCATCCGTCGGGCTTTGGGAGTTGCTCCCAATGTGAAAAGAGCTTAGAATAATTAGGAGAACGGTTTGGTGAAGCCAAATAGGACACTTACTATTTTTGGCCGAAAACCTTACACACTAGTAGACATCACGACCGTCTATAAACAGTAAGTTTACTATTTATAGTAAGTCGCGATTTCTAGGAGTTTTAGTTGTAGTTTGATTCTGATTTCTTTCCCATTGCTTGGTACCCCTATTTAAAGGGTTGTGAACTCATTTTTATTCATTGATTAATCAATTTCGAATTTATTAGAATTTATTTCTATTTTATGCTTTCTTTCCTCGTGGATTCGAGAAGTCACTGTGAGGAGTTCAGAGAAGTTCCGTGGATTCGGAATACTTATCCTCTTGAGGAAGACGGTGCTCGACCTCACGTCCTCCCCTGTGTCAGTTTGGTATCAGAGCGAGGTTTCTCCTCGGATCGTTGACTTATAACGACGGGTCGGGCAATATTCCCATGGGCGATGCTCCAGGGAATTTACATACCTTTAACGGCGGTAACAAGAGAATCGGCAAGTCATGCAAGGGCTGCAGGCTTCTATCGACCACATACTGGATCTCTTAGTGGAAAACCAAAGGCAACTCCGTGTTCCTAGTGGTAATCCTCCACTGCCAATTGCTGAAACTCATAATCGCCCTGATCGCAGGATAGTACCGGCAGTGCATCCAAGGGTCATTCCTGAGGAAGGGGGCTTCAGTGAGGAGGAAATCGACGACATAATCTTCCAACACCCCAGACCTGGCAGCGATCGAGTAGATTGAACGGATCGAGAATTCAAGAAGCGGGTTGATATTCCTAGCTTTAATGGCTAACTACACATTGAGGATTTCCTCGATTGGCTTTCTGAAGTTGAGCGATTTTTTGACTATATAGACATCCCTGAAGCAAAAAAGGTCAAGCTTGTGGCCTACAAGCTGAAAGGAGGAGCTTCAGCTTGGTGGGAACAACTGCAAATCCCGTGAAGCAGGCAGACAAAAGCACCAATCCGTACCTGATAGCGAATGAAGCAGCTACTACGTGCCCAATTCCTCCCTAGCGATTATGATCAGGTATAATTCCAAGAATACCAAAATTTTCAAAAGGGTAGTCAGTTGGTGAGAGAATATGTAGAAGAATTTTACCGCCTGGTGGCGCGTAATGATTTGGTCGAGACTGAATCGCAGCAAATCGCCCGATTCAACGGTGGATTGCGTATGCCTATCCAAGATCGGGTCCAGATGTAGTCCGTCTGGACGATGAATGATGCGATCAAGTTGACTGCTCGGGTAGAAGCACAACTTGAACGTCCTAACACACGGACATATCCTACTGCAAGGATCGCTGTGGCAGGTCCGCCCAGGGAACTGCACAGCCCAAGTGGAAGGAGCCCGTAGGAGCACGCATTTAACCTCGTATGTTTGAAAATCAAGATCAGGCTAGACCCCAAAGTGGCATATCGACTGTTGCTGGTCCAAGTAGAATCCTGAACCCCTATGCTCCTGAAACCCTATGCTCGGCCAAGGCCCGACAAATGCTATCATTGTGGCCAACTAGGCCACCTATCAAATACTTGTCCCCAGCGAAAAGTAGCAAACCTCGCCATCAATGATGGAAGTGCTGATAACGCTTATGAAGATCCAGATATTGACGAACAGGAGCATACCACCAAGGACAAGGCAGATGATTCAAGTTGGGTTCAGCAAGATCACGGTGAGTCGTTCGTCGTGAGGCGACTATTATATGCGCTGTTGAGGGTCGAATATTGCATATCAGACCCCAGTTACGACATGGATTTATGAACATGATACGGTTTAACAGCCTATTTTAATCGTATTTGTGTTGCAAGGTGACTTCAGAGTTTAGACTACAAAAAGGTGATAAAGGCATGAATTTAATGATCTGACTACACCAAGGCAAGGGATGGACTCCAGGGGACCAAGATCGATGGATTTACACGGCCGAGATTCGAGAAAATCACGTGTTACATGCTAAAAGAGGCTTGAAAGATGCTCAGAGACCAGGATTACGGGGTTCCCACCAACTGTTCGGCCCCAAATTTTACACAAGGCATGAGGACCATAAATGAACCGTACATGTCAAATTTCAGCCATTGGATCCCTCTGGAAGTAGGCCAACGGACATATTAGCCAATAAAACAGCGATTTGGGGCCCACCTGATATCTGGATGTTCTTCAAATTGTGGTCTGACGGTTTAAATAAGATGAGAAAATGGATGGACGGATCAGATTTCACATATACCTCAGGATGGGATTCAGTTGCATGATGAGAGTGCACACTGGAGGTGCGCTCGTATTACGCTGAACCAGTAACACGGTCAAACAGAAGACCGCCCGACTCCCATTCAAAACGGCAATTTCCGTTTTTGGCGTCCGCAAACAGGGGATGGTTGTGATCCCTGTGGGCCACCATACGGACCCATCATCTCAATCCGAGCCATTCATTGAAACCATATGGAGGAGTGGATCATGACCTAGGTGATTTTTATCTGGAATATGCTAGACAGTGGGCACCAGTTTGTTGAACGATGGAGCTTCATCGCACGATTGATCAGATGGGCCGCATCAACGGAATTCCAAAGCAGTCCATTTTTTACTAAAAATTCACGACGAAGACAATGGACGGAGTTGATTTTCAAGAAATATGACGAAGTGGGCCCCATCACACATCAGTGCAACTGCTGTGCGTAAGGTTACGCACAACCGCAAAAGCCGGAATTTCCGGAAGGTGTTGGCCCTTCATCTCTGATCAATCGGTTAATCTGAACCATTCATAGGGTGTCCAGGCCAAAAACGACCATGTCTACGGAAGGAATCAGAAGCTGAGACGTTCGTTCGTTCCGGAAATCGACCCAAAACGCACCAGCTCCACGGTCTTTACTGCGAATGAAGAGGCCAGCTGTACGCTTGCTCTGACGTTAACAGAGAATGGAATTCTTCTCCATCGCGGATTGCTAGGGAGATTTTCTCCACCGATAGCTCTCCACCACTTTCACAGCTGCTATAAAGGGAAAGACAGAAGAGAGAGAAGATTATTCAATCTTGGGTTGGAACGTGAAGAGAGACAGGAGAGAGAGAAAGATAGGAGAGAAGGAAGAAGTTTCTGTTTTTAATTCTTTATGCTTTTCTCCTCAAATTCTTGATGAGATCTAGCCCATCCATGTGTGGCTAAACCTCTTAGATAGGGCTAAGAGGTGAAGCTTGTGGCGTGATGGGACCGATTCTATGGTGTTGATTTGTGGTTATGAACTGACGTTTGGTTTTAGTTTGATTAATTGAAATAATCATAGTTTTTAATGATTTGTTGTGACGTAAATTATAATAGATCTGCGATGGCTTTGAGTATTTCATTCTTCTTCATATTTTGATTGTGAAATTGGGGAAACCCTGTTGTTCTCCATTGCCTTGGACATGGTTGGATGATGGAATTCTTCCTAACATTCACACATCTTCTGATTGGTTATGGATTGGTTTAAATTCTGTTGATTACCTTGTCTCATGGGCATGGATTTGTGATGGAATCATATCTAATTCTTATACCTTTCGTCTATTTTGAAAACTAGATCAAAAAGAAGTTCACATTGATTTTCAGGTTATATCTTCCAACTGGATGAAGATGGGACTCGAAGTCCAGTTGAGTTCATGAATCAACCATAGATCTCCCTGATCTCTACAAGTGGATCCTCTGAATCCCTAGTTTCCCTCTCTCTGAATTCTTAAGTTTTAGATAATTATTTCACCATTATTCCTCAAATCACAATTGGTTTAGATTACATCTTATCCTAGTTCTAATTCTAGTAATTTTCAGAATACGTACGAGTTTCAGTCCCTGTGGATTCGACCTCGGTCTTACCGAGTTTATTACTACATCACAACCCTATACTTGGGGAGTGAACAAGTTTTTGGCGCCGTTGCCGGGGATTGACGGCTACATTTTCTGAAGAGTAACTCGTTTTAGGATTAGTTTAAGATTAGGACTTTTCTGATTTTTTTGGGTTATTTTTAGAATTTTCCAATTCCAGGTTTTCCTTTTTAGAAATTTTCTTTCAAGTAACTTTCTACTTTTAGATAGTTTTCCTTTTTTAGAAACTAACCCAACTTTCTTATTTTGTAGGATTCTGAGATAGGTTTCTAAATTGGTAATTTCTCTTTTCCTTGCTATTTTTAGATTAGGATTCCTTTTTAGAAAGTTTCTAATTCTAACTTTTTTAGAATCTAATTTTGTTTCCTATTTTATTTTTAGAAATTTTCTATTTAAAGACTTCCTGTTTAGAAACTAACTTTCCTATTTTGTAGGCCTTTCAGAAATTTCTAATTCGGTAAGATCTTTCTAAATTCTACTTTCTATTTTTAGAATTTCTGTTACTAACTTACTTTCTAGTTTAAGAACTTTCCTCTTTTGTTTTAGAAATTTTATATTTTCTTAGGAATTTCTCTTTTTCTAAATTAGAAACTTTTCTATTTCTAGGCTTTCATTAATTTAGAAATTCTTTCCTTTTTAGAAACTCACATTACCTTCTATTTTAGGATTAGGATTTCTAATTTAGAACTTTCTAACTCTAGGTTTAGGAAACTTTCCTTTTTCTAGAAACTAACTTTGTTTTCACCTTAGAATTTTCTAACTTCTATTTTTAGGAACTAATCTCTTTTTGGTTTCTTTTTGCAGGTTCTTAATTTAGGGACTCCAATTTGGTAACTTCCTTCCAACCCTCTCTTTCTTTTTAGATTTTTATTTCCATTCTTAGGATTAGGTTTAGAATTTGATTGAGGGCTGTGAGTGTTTCATGCCCAAGTGGGCTCGTGACAACACTCGACGTCTCTTGACTGAAGGAGGATTAGTTGAGGGGTTAACTGTCCATCGCAGGACTAGACACCGCTCGAATTCCCCTGAGTTAATTGAGGATATGGCTGAAAATCAACCTCGTCTACCCCAACCTAGGGTAGAAGATGTCCAGGATGAGAATGAGGTGCATCAAGCACCCCCGCCTCGTACCTTACGAGATTACTTACAACTGGCGGGGGTGAGTACGCCCTCATGCATGGTTTTTCAGGAGAATGCAGGACATATGGATATCAAGCCAGGGGTGATCCAACTCCTTCCTAAATTTCATGGGCTTGAGTCAGAGAATCCATATCTACATCTGAAAGAATTCGATGAGATCATGACTACCCTATACTTTCCTAACGTGTCTGATGACACAGTTAGGTTAAAACTCTTTCCCTTTTCTTTAAAAGAGAAAGCCAAGATGTGGTTACATTCATTACGTCCTCAATCTATTGGCAGATGGAATGACATGACAAGGGAGTTCATTAAAAAGTTTTTTCCATATCATAAGACGAACACCCTTAGGAAGTCGATCATGAACTTCGCCCAAAGGGAAGATGAAACATTCTTCCAATGTTGGGAGCGGTTCAAAGATCTTGTCAGTTCATGCCCACAACATGGTTTTGAAACGTGGCGTATCACGAATTTTTTCTATGATGGACTGACATTTCCCATGCGCCAATTAGTTGAGACAATGTGTAATGGGGACTACTTTGATAAACTTGTTGAGAACACACAAACATGGGACATCTCCCCTAGACCGAGTACTACGCCTAGGCCGACTCATTCCAAAGAAAAAGGTGGAATGTACCTCCTGAAAGAGGATGATGATATTAATGCCAAGGTAGCCAATCTCACTCGAAAACTCGAGGCCATGGAATTAAAGAAGGATAAGGCCAAGGAAATTGTTTGTAGTATTTGTGGTTGCAACATTCACACTACTGAGAATTGCCCAACTATATCTGCCTTTCAAGAGGTATTGAATGAGCAATCCAATGCTGTAAGTAATTACCAAAGACCTTTTAGTAGGCCCACCTCTAACACATACAATCCTGGCTGGAGAAACCATCCAAACTTCAGTTGGAGGAATGGACAAACCGCTACACCTCAAGGTTTCCTAAATCAAAATCCAACACAAGAGAAACCTCAAGAGGACCCGGTTCTGAAACATTTTCAAAAGCAAGAGCTTTTCAATCAGGGTATGCTACAGGCCTTTCAAGACCTTAAAAAAGCAATACAAGGACTTAAGGCTGAAAATGCGATTGGGAACAAGGGGAGCTTCCCAGCTCAACCTCTTCCCAATCCTAAATCGCAATATGAAATTAGCGACCCAAGCTCTTCAAATCAGATGGAGCAAGTTAAATCCATCACCACTCTTAGGAGTGGAAAAATCATCGACAAAACCATTCCGGTTAGGGCTGAAAAGCCTAAGGACCCGGAAGTGGATAAAGAAGATGGATCTAGCCATGCCCCACCAGAGTTAGAACCGGAACCTCAAGGAAAGCCGGTTGCTCCATTTTCCCAACGGTTGGTTGCACCAAAACCTCTTTCTAACTCTCAGGATATTCTAGAGGTGTTGAAACAAGTGAAGGTCAACATACCTCTACTTGATGCCGTGAAACAAATACCTTCCTATGCCAAATTCTTGAAAGACTTATGTACGACCAGAAGACGACAAAATATTCAAAAGAAAGTCTTCCTGACTGAGAAAGTGAGTGCCATCCTAAAACAAGATGTGCCGCAAAAATTCAAAGACCCCGGTAGCCCAACCATATCATGTGTAATTGGGGACTATCGAATTGATCACGCACTTCTTGACTTAGGAGCAAGCGTTAATCTTATTCCCTACTCGGTATACAAACAGTTGGGTTTAGGTGAATTAAAACCCACCTTAACTATACTACAACTTGCTGATCGCTCTGTTCGTGTACCAAGAGGAATAATTGAGGATGTGTTGGTCCAGGTTGATCGATTTTACTACCCAGTAGATTTCATCATCCTGGATACCGAACCCATCAACAATACAAGCACTCAGATTCCCGTCATTCTTGGTCACCCATTCCTTGCCACTTCAAACGCAATTATCAATTGTAGGAATGGTGTCATGAGTATGTCTTTCGGGAATATGACATTAGAAATGAATATCTTTTTCAACACTGGCAGACGGGTAGAGGAAGATGACGATATCCACGATATTAACATGATCGATACTTTCGTGGAAGATAGGACACCCCTTACCTTATCCTCTGATCCTCTAGAGACGTGTCTGACCCACTCCCATGAGTTTGATGATGACATAATTAGGGAGACGTGTGCCATGCTTGATGCGGTACCGGTACTTGAAGTTAACCGGTGGAGGCCACAATTTGAAAAGTTACCACAAGCTGATGAAGTGCCTCTACCGTCTAACCTCAAGCCACCGAAGCTTGACCTAAAACCTTTGCCCTCTGATTTAAAATATGCATACTTAGGTCAAGATGAGACATACCCGGTGGTGATTTCTGCCCACCTTGAGAAAAAACAAGAGAGTATGCTTATATCTACTCTCCTGGAGCATAAGGGAGCCCTTGGATGGACAATCGCAGACCTTAAGGGAATCGACCCCTCGATTTGTACTCACCGCATATATCTTGAGGATAATGCGAAGACAGCTCGGCAACCACAATGTAGACTAAATCCAAACATGAAGGAAGTGGTTAAGGCCGAGGTTTTTAAACTTTTGGATGTGGGTATCATATACCCTATATCCGATAGTCAATGGGTGAGCCCAACTCAGGTGGTTCCTAAGAAGTCCGGGATCACCATCGTAGCCAATGCCAATAATGAACTCGTGCCGACTAGAGTCATTACTAGTTGGAGGATGTGCATTGACTACAGGAAATTAAATACCGTCACGAGGAAAGACCACTTTCCTTTGCCCTTCATTGATCAGATCTTGGAAAGGTTAGCTGGTCATTCCTATTACTGTTTCCTTGACGGGTATTTGGGCTATAATCAGATAGAGATCGCCCCTAAAGACCAAGAAAAGACTACGTTTACATGTCCTTACGGCACCTTTGCTTACCGAAGGATGCCGTTTGGACTATGTAATGCTCCTGCCACCTTCCAGCGATGTATGATGAGCATATTTTCTGACATGGTGGGGCAATATTTAGAGGTCTTCATGGACGATTTCTCTGTCTTCGGTCCATCTTTCAGCGAGTGCTTAGAAAGTCTTAAATGTGTGCTGAAAAGATGTGAAGAAAAGAACTTGGTACTTAATTGGGAGAAGTGCCATTTCATGGTTCAGAAGGGAATTGTCCTTGGACACATTATTTCATCCAAAGGAATCGAGGTGGATAAGGCAAAAATCGATCTTATCTCTAACCTACCTCCACCCAAGAACATAAGGGACGTGCGATCCTTCTTAAGACACGCCGGGTTTTACAGAAGATTCATAAAGGACTTTAGTCTCATCTCTCGTCCTCTATGCAATCTACTTCAAAAGGATGCATCATACGAGTGGACTGAACCATGTCAGGAAGCTTTCACTAAGCTTAAGGGCATATTGACTAGTGCACCCATCATACAGCCACCTGACTGGAGCATTCCTTTTGAACTTATGTGCGGCGCGTCTGATTATGCTATTGGGGCAGTTCTAGGCCAGAAAAAAGATAAGAAACCCTACGTTATTCATTACGCGAGTAGGACTCTAAATCCTGCCCAAGTGAACTACTCAACTACGGAAAAGGAACTCTTAGCTGTAGTGTTCGCCTTGGACAAATTTAGGTCCTACTTGATTGGATCCAAGATCATTATTTACACTGATCACGCAGTGCTTAAGTATCTTCTGTCTAAGAATGATGCTAAGCCCCGCCTGATAAGATGGATCCTCTTACTCCAGGAATTTGACCTAGAGATAAAAGATAAAAAGGGAGTAGAGAACGTAGTGGCTGACCATCTTTCTCGCCTTAATCCCTCTGATTCCTTTGAGACGACACAGATTAATGACATGTTCCCTGACGAACAATTGTTCAGAGTCTCCCATTCGCCTTGGTTCGCTGATATCGCAAATTATCTTGTCACAGGTTCCATACCGACACATTGGACTGCGCAAGATAAGAAGAAATTTTTCACCGAGGTTCGCAAATTCTTCTGGGATGATCCATACTTATTTAAATATTGCCCAGACCAAATCTTGAGGAGATGTGTGCCAGACAATGAGCATCAGAGTGTCATCTCCTTCTGTCACTCATAGGCCTGTGGTGGTCACTTTTCTGCAAAAAAGACCACGGCCAAAATTTTGCAGTGTGGCTTCTATTGGCCCACTATGTTCAGGGACACTCATGAGTTTTGCAAAGCTTGTGAGCGTTGTCAGAAATTGAGAGCATTGTCCTGTCGAAATATGATTCCCTTGAATCTCATTCTTATCATAGAGGCATTTGATTGCTGGGGCATCGATTTCATGGGGCCATTCCCCCAATCTTTTGAGAATTTATATATTTTGCTTGCCGTAGACTATGTCACTAAATGGGTCGAAGCGATTCCGTGTCGAACCAATGACCATCGCACGGTCATTAAATTCCTGAAAGAAAACATCCTTTCCCGATTTGGAACGCCTCGAGCCATTATTAGTGATGGGGGCTCACATTTTTGTAATAGACCATTTGAGAGTTTAATGAAGAAATACGGTATCTCTCATAAGGTGAGCACCCCATACCACCCACAGACAAGTGGGCAAGTTGAGATTTCCAATAGGGAGATCAAACACATTTTGGAGAAAACGGTTAACCCTGACCGTAAGGATTGGTCAATTCGATTGACCGATGCCTTATGGGCATACCGTACTGCTTTTAAAACCCCTATTGGAATGTCTCCCTTTAGACTCGTCTATGGGAAGGCTTGCCACTTGCCTGTGGAGTTGGAACATAGAGCTTACTGGGCGATCAAAATCTAAATTTCAATCTGAACAACGCTGGCTCGCTACGCAAACTTCAATTAAATGAACTTGAAGAAATCCGGAACGACGTATACGAGAACTCGAGAATTTACAAGGACAAGATGAAGGCGTTTCATGACCAACACATTCTACGAAAATCATTCACGCCAGGTCAGAAAGTCCTTTTGTATAATTCTCGATTACATCTCTTTCCAGGTAAGCTTCGATCTCGTTGGACCGGCCCTTACATTGTTATTACTGCATATCCTCATGGGGTCGTCGAGATAAGAGACCCCGACAATGGCAAGGAGTTTAAAGTAAATGGACATCGCTTAAAGCCATTTGTCGAGAAATTTGATTCAGAGGACATGTCCATGCCTCTGACTGATCCTGTTTACCAGGAATGATCTCCTAGTCTGATGGAGGTATAGGTAGGTTTATTGCTTTCATAGGATTAGGGTAGTTGCTTTGGTCTGGCTGAAGACATTAAACTTAGCGCTCCTGGGAGGCAATCCAGCTTTTCCATTTATTTCATTTTCCTAGTTAGATAGTTCAATGTTTGTGGGTAACATTACTGCAAACCCTCACGAGACTACAACTCGTCCACTAGGGGCAACCTAGGGGTTTAAAGGCTAGTTGCAAACGCTAAATGCAATCGAGAGCACCTGCGAAAGTGGTATAGGTAGGAGTTTATTTTTGTTATTTATGATTGGTTTCACTCTTGTGCTGACCCGCTCTCATGTTGAGTTCTCTACGGAAAAATCTCTCTCGACTCGTTACCCAGGTACTATCTTTCCATCACTTCTCATTTACTTTCGTTGTCCCATGTGCATTGCATGCTCATATCTTTTACATTGAGGACAATGCAAATTTTAAGTTGGGGGTGGGAGATTAGGTTACCTAATCAGTATTCTCTTGGTCTTGAGCAAAATTTGTGAAATTTTTTCAAAATTTTCTGGACTTTCTTGTGATTTCGAAGTGATTTTGATAGTCATCATTGATTTAGAACTATAAGATACGGAGTGTTGGGGATTTATGTCTCTTAGATCTAGTTGTTTGATAGATTTCATAGTTGAGTTCGACTTATCAATCCATGATTAGAAGTTTTAAACATTGATTGAATCATGATTTCACATGTCACATCTCCCTTTCACATTAAGGTTTCAGTTTCATATTGAAGGATTAACTTGGTAATCACTAAGCATGAAAGGAACCAGCCTGAAATATTTTGCTATCAGGGTATATAAAAAAATTAAAAAAAAAAAAAAATTGAAAAGGTTGGGCAAATAATCTTCACCATAGGTTTGCTCCCTATAAGTGAGGATTTGATTCCCCATGTAAAAAAAAAAAAAAAAAATGTTGAAAATACAAGATTTTTGGGCAATTGATCTTCACTATAGGTTTGCTCCCTATAAGTGAGGATTTGATTCCTTTCATTAGCATTAATTTTTATGGAAAAATCAAGGGGTGGAATGTTGATCTACGAGGCAGGTTTTGGCTTAGGTTTGGATTATCATGAGTCTTCTTATTTATTAACCAATGATATCATGAAAGGGAGAAGTAAATCTTAATGTTGATAAGCTGAGATCACACTATACACTCATGGAACTCAATGTGTAGAATTATTCTAGTTAATGGATTAATATTTGAACTTGATTATGAAGTCTACCATGCACTTACCGCCAGGAGAAATTTATGCCCAACATTCATGAATCTTAAATTTCTTGTATCTGAATCGTTTTTCAAAATTTCACTCGGTTTCATAGAAATTGCCCTGTAATTCTCAACTTATTTTTCGCATATTTTGCTCGGGACTAGCAAATGCTGGTTGGGGGTTGTGTTGAGGGTCGAATATTGCATATCAGACCCCAGTTACGACATGGATTTATGAACATGATACGGTTTAACAGCCTATTTTAATCGTATTTGTGTTGCAAGGTGACTTCAGAGTTTAGACTACAAAAAGGTGATAAAGGCATGAATTTAATGATCTGACTACACCAAGGCAAGGGATGGACTCCAGGGGACCAAGATCGATGGATTTACACGGTCGAGATTCGAGAAAATCACGTGTTATATGCTAAAAGAGGCTTGAAAGATGCTCAGAGACCAGGATTACGGGTTCCCACCATCTGTTCGGCCCAAATTTTACACAAGGCATGAGGACCATAAATGAACCGTACATGTCAAATTTCAGCCATTGGATCCCTCTGGAAGTAGGCCACGGACATATTAGCCAATAAAACAGTGATTTGGGGCCCACCTGATATCTGGATGTTCTTCAAATTGTGGTCTCGACGGTTTAAATAAGATGAGAAAATGGATGGACGGATCAGATTTCACATATACCTCAGGATGGGATTCAGTTGCATGATGAGAGTGCACACTGGAGGTGCGCTCGTATTACGCTGAACCAGTAACACGGTCAAATAGAAGACCGCCCGACTCCCATTCAAAACGGCAATTTCCGTTTTTGGCGTCCGCAAACAGGGGATGGTTGTGATCCCTGTGGGCCACCATACGGACCCATCATCTCAATCCGAGCCATTCATTGAAACTATATGGAGGAGTGGATCATGACCTAGGTGATTTTTATCTGGAATATGCTAGACAGTGGGCACCAGTTTGTTGAACGATGGAGCTTCATCGCACTATTGATCAGATGGGCCGCATCAACGGAATTCCAAAACAGTCCATTTTTTACTAAAAATTCACGACGAAGACAATGGACGGAGTTGATTTTCAAGAAATATGACGAAGTGGGCCCCATCACACATCAGTGCAACTGCTGTGCGTAAGGTTACGCACGACCGCAAAAGCCAGAATTTTCGGAAGGTGTTGGCCCTTCATCTTTGATCAGTCGGTAATCTGAACCATTCATGGGGTGTCCAGGCCAAAAACGACCATGTCTACGGAAGGAATCAGAAGCTGAGACGTTCGTTCGTTCCGGAAATCGACCCAAAACGCACCAGCTCCGCGGTCTTTGCTGCGAATGAAGAGGCCAGCTGTACGCTCGCTCCGACGTTAACAGAGAATGGAATTCTTCTCCATCGCGGATTGCTAGGGAGATTTTCTCCACCGATAGCTCTCCACCACTTTCACAGCTGCTATAAAGGGAAAGACAGAAGAGAGAGAAGATTATTCAATCTTGGGTTGGAACGTGAAGAGAGACAGGAGAGAGAGAAAGACAGGAGAGAAGGAAGAAGTTTTTGTTTTAATTCTTTATGCTTTTCTCCTCAAATTCTTGATGAGATCTAGCCCATCCATGTGTGGCTAAACCTCTTAGATAGGGCTAAGAGGTGAAGCTTGTGGCGTGATGGGACCGATACTATGGTGTTGATTTGTGGTTATGAACTGAAGTTTTGGTTTTAGTTTGATTAATTGAAATAATCATAGTTTTAATGATTTGTTGTGACGTAAATTATAATAGATCTGCGATGGCTTTGAGTATTTTATTCTTCTTCATATTTTGATTGTGAAATTGGGAAACCCTGTTGTTTCTCCATTGCCTTGGACATGGTTGGATGATGGAATTCTTCCTAACATTCACACATCTTCTGATTGGTTATGGATTGGTTTAATTCTGTTGATTACCTTGTCTCATGGGCATGGATTTGTGATGGAATCATATCTAATTCTTATACCTTTCGTCTATTTTGAAAACTAGATCAAAAAGAAGTTCACATTGATTTTCAGGTTATATCTTCCAACTGGATGAAGATGGGACTCGAAGTCCAGTTGAGTTCATGAATCGACCATAGATCTCCCTGATCTCTACAAGTGGATCCTCTGAATCCCTAGTTTCCCTCTCTCTGAATTCTTAAGTTTTAGATAATTATTTCACCATTATTCCTCAAATCACAATTGGTTTAGATTACATCTTCCTAGTTCTAATTCTAGTAATTTTCAAAATACGTACGAGTTTCAGTCCCTGTGGATTCGACCTCGGTCTTACCGAGTTTATTACTACATCACAACCCTATACTTGGGGAGTGAACATGCACCAAGAAAGAAGTGCATTCATGGCGGCATAACATCTTCCGCACTAGGTGTACGGTGAATCGAAAGGTTTGTGACGTGATCATTGACAGTGGGAGCAGCGAGAACATCGTATCCAAGGTCATGGTGGAAAAATTGTAATTGAAAATGGAGCGTCATCCCTCTCCATATATAATCCGTTGGATCAGGAAGGTCAGCGAAACAAATGTAACTGAACAGTGCACCATATCCTTTTCAATTGGTAAACATTATAAAGATGAAGTAGTATGCGATGTGGTTGACATGGAAGCATGTCACATACTACTCAGTCGGCCCTGACAATCTGACTGTGATGCCACTCATAAAGGGCGAGATAACATATATATCTTCGTCAAGGACGGCCGAAAGACCATATTGGCCCCTATGGATCCAGAGGGACCACCTGAAACTCCTAAAGTTGGGGGTCGTTTTCTCTCTAACCATACGGGACTTCGTGGAAGAATCTAAAGAAACAGGATAGACTTATGCATTAATTGTAAAAGGGGAAGAACTCGAGCCTACCATTATCCCTGAAAGACTAAGGCCCCTACTACATGAATTCAAAGAAATCTGGCCTGATGACCTTCCCAACGGGCTACCCTCCATGCGGGATATCCAACACCATATCGACTTTGTCCCTGGGTCCAGTTTACCTAATCGTCCTCATTATCGAATGAGTCTGAATGAGTGCGAGATTCTGCAGGGACATGTAGAGGAGTTCATCCGTAAGTGTCCTTATTCGAGAAAGCATGAGTCCATGGGTTGTACCAGCTCTATTAACCTAAAGAAAGATGGGAGTTGGCGCATGTGTGTCAACAGCCGACCCATCAACAAAATTACCATAAAATACAAGTTTCCTATACCACGGTTAGACGATATGCTGGACATGTTAGAGGGTGTAAAAATATTCTCTAAATTGGACCTAAGGAGCGGCTACCATCAGATTCGAATACGGACAGGTGATGAGTGGAAAACGGCCTTTAAGACCAAGGAAGGATTATACGAATGGATGGTCATGCCCTTCAGTCTTTCGAATGCGCCTAGCACATTTATGAGATTGATAAACCAAGTTCTGAAACCTTTCATTGGGCAGTTCGTTGTGATTTATTTCGATGATGTTTTGATATACAGTCAAGACTAAACCACCCATATGGAACACCTCAAGAAGGTCCTTCAAGTGCTCACTAAAAATAAATTGTATCTCAATTTTAAAAAGTGCAACTTCATGACCGATAGCCTATTATTTCTGGGTTTTGTCATAACATCCACGGGCATTCGGGTGGATGAGGAAAAAGTGAAGGGAATCAGAGAATGGCCGGTTCCCACAAATATTCACGAAGTGCGAAGTTTTCATGGACTGACGACATTTTATCGTCGGTTCGCGAAAAATTTTAGTACCATTGTGTCACTAATCACAGATTGCATGAAAAAAGGACAGTTTCATTGGACTGACGAAGCCGACAGGAGCTTTGCAGAAATCAAGCGCAGATTATCCACGACCATGGTTCATGTACTTCCCAACTTCGACAAACTGTTTGAAGTCGAATATGATGCCTCATATGTCGGAATTGGGGGAGTTTTGTCTCAAGAAGGTAGGCCGGTAGCCTTCTACAGTGAGAAACTTAGCGATGAATGTAAGAAGTGGTCTACGTATGATATCGAGTTATACGCGGTGGTTTAGGCACTGCGACACTGGCGACATTATTTGATTCAAAGGGAATTCATACTTTACACGGACCATTAAGCTCTCAAATTCATTAATAGTCAAGCTAACATTAACTGTGCGCATGCTAGATGGATCTCGTTTTTGCAGGAATTCACGTTTGTAATAAAACACAAGTCAGGGCAACAGAACATAGTAGTTGATGTACTGAGTCACCGTGCAACTTTGTTAGTCACTATGAGCAATGAGGTTGTCGGGTTCGAACGCCTTAAAGACATATATGCCGATGATGACGACTTCAAGGACGCATGAGTTAGATGCCAAGAAGGTGACCTCGGTGACTTACATATGCAAGACGGGTTCCTTTTCAAGGGAAATCGACTGTGCATCCCGAACAGTTCGCTAAGGGAACAGATAATCCAAGAGCTACATGGAGGTGACCTCTGTGGACACCTTGGGCAAGACAAGATGTGAGCTCTTGTGGAAGAACCGTTATTACTGGCCGCAATTGGTACGTGATGTGGGAAAGGCAGTCTAACGTTGTTATATATGTCAGAACGTTAAGGGGCAATCTCATAATACGGGCCTATACACCCCGTTACCCATGCCTGATGGCCCTTGGGGGGATTTATCTATGGACTTTGTGCTTGGTCTCCCACGAACACAACGCAACATGGATTCGGTGTTCGTGGTAGTAGATCGTTTCTCCAAGATGGATCACTTTATTCCATGCAAGAAGACTCTCGATGCAACACATGTGACGAATCTATTCTTCAGAGAAATTGTGCGGCTACACGGGGTTCCCAAAACTATTACTTCTGATCGTGACACGAAGTTCATAAGCCACTTTTGGCGGACTTTGTGGACTCGATTCAATACACGACTTCAGTCAGCAGCGCCTACCACCCATAGACTGACGGTCAAACTGAGGTTATGAATCGCACATTGAAAAACTTCTTTCGATGTATTTCAGGAGAAAAAACTGAAGCAGTGGATTTGGCTTTGTCTCAAGCAGAGTTTGCATTCAACAACATGGTAAATCGCTCGACAGGGAAATCCCCGTTCTAGGTTATTTACGGACGAGTTCCTCGCCACACACTAGAATTGGTCCCTCTACCCAAGCTCCCAGTCATGAGCATTGCAGCAGAACATATGGCTGACAAGATCATGGGCATTCATGTGGAGGTACAAACCAAGCTACATGCCTCGACGAAAAGTAGAAGGAGCAAGCGGACAAGCATCGACGACAAAAAGTGTTCGAGGTGGGTGATCAAGTAATGGTGCATCTGTGCAAAAAACA